>VNJS01004450.1:0-24457 GCA_008042575.1 Drosophila watanabei
CATATCCAGTCTTTGATAGCTAAGTGATGGTGGAAAAAATAGATTACAGATTTTTATACTCTTGAGGGGATTTCTAATTTCAGACGGAAGCTTGAAAAGCACTGAAGGGATCCTACCCTATCTCATATATTTTTGATCAGAATTTTAATTTTCTTATATTTTAAATTCGTTATTCAGAAAAGCTTTCCGAATTCAAATTAATGCATTTTTGGCCGAGTTACGATATATTTGAAACTGCAAAAGCTTTCAGAATGTAGCTTCCTTTCTTGTTGGTAATAGTTTCTGTATAAGAATTATAAAATTATATAAGTTAAAATTATATAAGTTAAAAGCTAGATATATACATTAGGTTTTAAGAAGACCCTAAGATATTTTCTTGATTACAAACTTTTAAGGTGCAGATTTTAGGGCATCTCCGATTTTTTTTTTTTTTTTTTGTTTGAAAAAGCGTAAGCTTTGTTAAATCAAAATAAATATCCCTAATAATCGAAAAAAAAAATGTAAACAAAAATTAATATATAAAAATAATCAGTTATAAATGCATTAATGTTTGCAAATTCAAGGCTTATATAAACTTATTACAAAGCAGCGTTACTTATTGTAAAATGTCTGAAACCATTGAAAATAGTCTCTGCATAAGAATTAAAAGTTCCTAAAAGTCGAATAGTTAAATTTCTGGAGAGTTTGGCAAATTTTCATAAATTTCTTAAGCTGTTAAAGTTTTACCCATACATTTTTGATTTATTTTATAATGAATAGGCACAATTTAAGTTAAAGGAATCCCCAAATAACGTTTTAATATATTTAAATGAAAAATTATTTAAAAAAATCCCTTCTCCTTCCAGCTTTAAGAACCACGGCTTAGAATCTTTAAAAATTCAACTAAACCTCCACGCTTGGCAGTCGTCGGGCTTCTACCAGAGACTTTTTGAGAGAAGCGGGCTTTCAGCGTTCGCGTTCGGCGTTCGTGTTTCGCGTCGCGTTTGCTTCGTTTGGGAGCCTCGGCTTTACCAACTTGGCTTTCGGCTGGCAAACTTTTTGGCCAACTTGCTGCGGGCCACACCGTTAGCCGAGCAGTCGAAACACGCAGCTTGAGGCGAGCGGTTCTTGCGCGCGCTTACACCGCCTAACTCCTTAACCAAAAACAGCGAGCAGCTACTAACCCACGGCAGAGACTCAGTAGAAGTCGTAATCGCGACGCGAGCGCAGAGTTCTGAGAGTGTTGTGCAAATTGAAATTTTAAATAAATAACAAAAAACTACAAATAGAACAAAAAGAATACAAAAATAAAGAACTCAAACAAAAGAAAAAGAATACTGAACTGTAAAACAGCAAACACTTAGCGCATAATTGAGGAGAAACCTGGCTGGTTGATTGATTGTGGGCGTTACGACGAGTCACACTCGGGAATAAATCCAGCATCGCCCAGGGGACTTACATTGGATACTTGGATACTTGCTCTTGGAAGCATCAGCACCAGCAGTAGCAGAAGGTAAGTTGATCCCCCCAGCTGACCTTGACATTTGGCAGAATTGATTTTGTCATTCGGTGCCGCTAAGTGAAATGAATGCACGCTCAGGCGGAGAAGATCGTTTGATTGGCACTTAAATTGTGTTGTACTATCATCGCGCTGCAAAATTGTCCAAGACGAGATTTTAGCCAAGCGGGCAGAGTCGGGTTTTTAATTAGCATTCTGTGGCATCTTATAAATAAACATGGTTTTATAGTTCGCTCGAGTGTGTGCCAGTGTGTGTGCATGTGCTAAACGCCAAAGGCCACTAAAACGCGCTGTCCATGAGTGTTAAATAAAATAAAGCTAAAGCCAAGCTTAGTACTCGCATACTGGGCCGTTTTTGTACTCCAAGTCGTGTGTGTGCGTGTGTGTGTATTTGCATGTAAATTACAAAATCAAGTTCGTTGCCTGAGTCTTTTGTTTGGCCTGCACAAAAGGTTCTTTCGGCCATTCGGAATAGAAACCCAGTTGCAGCAAATTATTACAGTGCCTTTAACTATATGGAAAACTCTGTTCAACAACCTTCACTGGCCCTGGGCTGGTTTCACTGCTGGGCTGTGTTATTTCAACAAAACGGGTTTTCCGAAATGCGTGCGCTTAATTTACACGCAGATTAGCATTTACATTAAGATAATTTCATATTTTTATTAACCAAAAAAGTGTCAGAGCAGAGCGGGCTCAGCAGATCAGCTTGTGGTTGCCTTGGTCACAATTTATGAGCGATGTAATCTTCAGTTCAACTGAAACATTCAATGCATACGAAATTCCCGAAAAAACAAGGAAGGCTTCGAGCTCAAGCTTCACATCATGTGATTCAGACATTTATATATAGATATAAGCAAGTGGCATATAGGTATCTTGTCTGGATCTTCCGGGGGTCTTTGGCCTATTCCCCGTTTTTTTCTGCTCAGCCTTTGTTATGGATTCGCCATTCCCCCGGCTGGAGTTCTATGTAAACAGCCAAGACTTATTTGCATGCCAAATGAAAGCCTTCTAATTAGGACAGCTACAGATGGTTCTGTCTTGGCCCACATTCGAGGCTGTCATTTAACCAAAACAACTTGAGGCAGCCCCCGCCTTTGGCCTGCCCCTGAATTATGTCCACTGATCGCGGCTATTGATATTGATTGCCTTCTGGCTTGTGTGGTTTTTACCATTTGTTAGAATTTTACACTCAATTATTCACGCAATTGTTAATTACGCATTTGATTGTGCCAGCGACGGCTCAATTTCAATTTGAAGCCCAAATTAATGAACTCTAATTAAGCAAGGGGGGAAAAGTATCTATAAAGTATGAGAAATAAAAAATATCAAAAAATACGAGCGGAGCGGCCTTTGTTGAAGTGCTTACGAGTCTTTTCCTGCTCTTTAATTGTATTTATACACACACACACCACAGTATATCGGATGTGCATTGTAGTTGCCGCCTCTATTGATTGGCAGAAATCGGTTTGAAGAGTTTCCAGATATCGTTTTCGTTTCGTTGCCATGATGTAATTCGGGGCCTTAAGTCCCTCTGTCTGCCATGAATCACACGGGACAAATGCCAGCTGCCAATTACCAATTACCAATTGCAGTGGCCTGTCAATGGAATTAGCATAGACATCGATGACTAATTGAAGCAAACGAAAAAAATATATATGTAAACAGAACATAAAACCCATAGCCAGTCAAATTTAATTAAGCGTAAAAGACAAGCCAAGTCATCTTCATTTGATTTGCGTTGTCTCCTCCAATTCTCGCACTATTATCTTTGGGAATCATTTTTTTGTTCTTCTCTGAGCTCAAGAATTTGTGTGTGCGCCACTTGTTAAGGCCTAAGAATAGATACGAGCCAAGGCCCGAGACGTGCTTGGCCAAATAAAAACCGAAACCGAATTTTTGCAAGTAATTTGAACATTAAAAACAATGTCGGTAATAATAATCACTCAATAGCAGCAAAGCCAACAAAAGCGGAAGTCCAAAAGCCACACGAAAGTGCTGTGCAACATCGCGACTCGCACCTCTCGTCTCGCGCCCCTTGGATTTGTATTTTGTGTCTTTTCGTTTTGGTTTTCTTTTATTATTGGGCCGCCTTCCTGGCACGAAATACTTTGGTGAGAATTGCAAATTCTCAGCCAATGCAATGGTAGAGAAATAAGTGAAAATATTATGAAAGCTGCCGCCGCCGCCGCCACTGTCGAAGCAAGTGAAAATCGGAATTTATAATTTTCGTGTGCCGATTTTTTGCCAACCGCAAAAATAGTGCTCCAAGCAGCTGCCACTGCCACTAGTGCTGCTGCTGCTGCTGCAGCTGATGATGGTGCCGCTGCTGCAGCTACTGCTGGTGATGCAATCAGCTTGACATGCACATCGAGTGACAGAGCAGACATTGCGCATACGCCGCATTGTGCCGAGTGCAAATCTCTCGCCCCACAAAAAGCAAAAAAAAAAAAAGATGAAAGCCGAGCAGATCCCCAAAGCTGAGCCAAAGCGTTGTGGGGAGTCGCTTGGCGTTCATCTCCAAACAAGAATTGGAGCAAGTGAACAGGCCAGTCCAGCCACACACAATGGAGAAGCCCCAATGCCCTAACTTTCCAGCCATAAATTAAGCATGGAGATAAAACTAGATATATAGAAAGAAACCCCGGGCATTTAACTTATTAAAGAGATTCAATCTAGATGGTAGCTTTTGAGAAAGAACCTTTGACAGATGGCCATAGATACAATGATTGCCATGAATAATGGCAAATTTACATTCAGTTTATAATTAGTGAATATCAGATGAAAGTAGAAAACAACAAACAAATCAAAGTAGAGAAGAATTCAGAGGTTCTTTTTCTTAAATTTTACTATGTTAACCATACATTTTTAATTGATAATTAACTGCGGGTAAGATAGAAACATTTAAATATTTCTTTGTACAAAAAATTAAATAAAAATTAAACAAAAAATTTACTTATTTGATTCTCGTTACTTTATGTTTGTAAAACCACAAAACTTAAATATCTGAGCTACGAATATATCAAATATTTAAAGAAACCCCACTTCACCTTAACAAATAAGCATATGACCAAGATATACCCTGCTCGAAACGTATTATATTATATTTATATACGTGTTATTCCTATATGCAGACCCCCCATCTCCGATGATTATGACACTCACACGTGCCCAGCGACTCTGGGGCGTCCAAGTCAGACTCTTCATCCATGAGTTCCTCACTTGGATTTTCTTGCATGTTGCGTGCCCCACCATATACTATATATATAAATATATATATATATATATATATATATTTTCATCATCACCATCATCTCCTTCAGTAACAATATGCGATTTAATTTTCATTTTCTTGCCGCTGCCTCGGCTGCTGTTTTTGTTTTCCGTTTTTTTGTCGCCTTGCTCACATGGAGACGAAATAAAGTGCCAACTCATAATAATGTAAGCCGCACAGATGCCAGGCGTTGTTTATGTTGGTAATGGTGTTTGTTGACTGACTTTTGTTGCGTTGTTACAAGCCAGTAACAAGTGCACAGCCGCCCGCGACATTGTGCAAACAATTCGTGCGGATTTCTTGTTTTGTTTTTGCATTTATTTAAATCATTATGCCATTAAGTCCCTCTAAGGGGCGGCGTTGCTTTAATACACACCAAAAAGTGCTTCAATTTTGATTGAACAATTAAAGAGTTAATACCTTATGACCGTCATAATTTGGTGGCCCGGTATTAAATTGAAAAGTACACATTTTATGGACCGAAAGTAACAGCACAAATACGAGCACTGCTCTCGATGAACGAGTAACAAAGCCCCGCCGAAATATGGTAAAAACTCGTTCCAGCCGGACATGGAGACATGTAAACGCATGGGGCAAATATGCGAACTCTACAGTTCAGTTCACTTTCAAGGTTGTCCCCGGGCGTCAAGAACCAAAACAGTTACAGCAGCTGAAAAAATGAAAATGAAAACGAAAACGAAACTGGAAAGGCGAGCTGCAGTTTGTCGCTCTGTGGGTGTGGGTCTCTTTTTGATTGTGACAAGTCACTCCACGCGCTCCCATTTGAAAGGCGCCCAAGTGCATGGCACAAGCCAATTGCGCAATTGCAGTGATTCATACAGTGGACGCCAATTAAGCGAGACCGCGTCCAAGACCGCGACCAAGTGCTAAGCCGCTTATCCAGCGGACAAAGGAGCTTGCTTCCTTCTGCGCAACGGCCTTGGGGGAACAGGTACCGCCGATCCGTCGCCGTCGCCGTTCTATAAACTGCGTACTCACGCACAGAACAGTTGCCGAGTTGCTAAAAATAACCGAGCCAGCGACCTTGTGTGCTTACATAATTAATTGCAACCGGGTTTCGCTGGGCTCTGGTATGCGGAAAATGTGCTAAAACGAAAGACTCAGGGCACGAACGTGACACGAGCGAGGGAGATGCACCTCAACTATATTATATATATCTTTTTATTTTAAAAATAAAACAAGCCAGCTTAAACAGATTAATAAATCTGACAAACAAGATAAATCATCATCATCATCATCGGTTGGCCATGTAAGAAGCTTTAATAATTATTAAGTGCAGTTTAAACTTTTCACAAGCAAAGGCCAGCTAGTTAATTAAATTTTGTATTCCCATCTATATACTATATATATGTTCAGGTTAGTGGGATTCGTGTTGTTGTTGTTGAATGCGATCATCGCCAAAAAATCAGCATCACGTTCGGCATACAAAAAGATTTTATATACTTATTAGCCAACAGCAAAAGCACAAAAAAAGGGGAATGGTGAAAAGAACGAAATGTTATGCGTATATATTATACAATATAAAACAGTCAGTCAGAAAAATAAAAGAAAAAAATAAAAACCGGCATCGGCATCGGCATCGTTGCTTGGCAGTTGGCATTTCGACCCATTGACGTAGGAAACCCAAAACTTAATCATATCGCTCTAAAATAGAAGATGAAACAGACAGAACTGAATGTTGCTGAATGTTGTGGCTCTTGGGGGTTTCGAGAGGAGGTCAAGTCGTGGCTGGGCAATGATATATTTGAGTATCATTAACAGCATAACTTTGAGTCATGAATGAAAGTGTAGAATCCAAGCCATGTGCTGGCATTTTAATTAAGCGAATTCAGCAGAATTCTAAAGAAGATCAAAGGGTGAAAAGAGATTGAACTGGGAGATATGAGAACATTTGCTAAACTTTTCAACACCCAATAAGTAGTTAAGTTTCAGAATATTCATGTTTCGCTGCTCTCCCTAGCACACTTTTTTGGTTTAAAAAAAACTGTCAAATCTTGGCCCCGTGGGCGTGTCTACATGCGGCTTACAGAATATTATTTGCCATAAATCTTAAGTTTTGCAAAGAGAAAACCAGTTATAATTTCAAATTTCGCCGTGGCCAAAACGGATCTGCCAGCATGGAGTCGGAGACACAGAAGTGCGTGACATTTATCAAGTTTTATGGCTGCTCTGTCCGTTAATTAAAGAACCAACGCCAACGCCAATGCCAAAGATTCGAGCAAATAGAAAGCCCCACTCGGCAGCGGTGGCATCAAGGGATCGATTTTATTTAGGAATTCTAAACGGGAAAGTCATTAAACTCCGACTGCAGTTCTAAGTACTTTGGAAACTCATTTAAATTGGGGCAATGCAGGGCATGTATTGCCCTTAATTTGAACACACGCTGAAATATGTCGCATTTTCGGATGGGTGGCATGGGTCTGGGACTTTTATATAGCATTTAGATGGGAATAGCATTGGAAATAGTTATGAGAATGGGAAATCGTGAAGTCAGTGGATATTTAAGCAACCAGAAGACTCACTTTCATTGCCATCGTGAGTGTGTGACACACATTTATTGGTAAACCGCATTTGGGCCACAATTAATGCCAATCACGTGTGGGGTACGCCTGACTACTGCTGCCACTACTGGATTTTGTCACAAAACGTTGACAGGCCAGCTGGATGGCTGACTTTGAAGAAAAACCCCGAATGGCCAATTGAAATGCCGGGCCAGTTAGCCTGACCCGCCGATGAAATAAAATGCAAAATCAAGTGTATATTTGTTCGACAGAGTGTTTAACACAAAACAATTGTCAAGGCATCGCCTCAATTAGAGGCGGTGACATTGGTGATTCCATCGATCAAAGGAGTGGCGGTGAAGCAGGCTATTCCCTCAATCCGATTCCGTTTCCATTTCCATTTCGTGTGTAGAGTTCATTGGCTTGCAGATTGATTGGTCTGATTGCCTAATAATCTCCTCAGCTCCCAGTGCGTGGCTTTAATTCGGTCTGCCAGATCCAATCAGAGACATTCGCACCCGCTGGAGGAGCCCCCAACTTAATTGTCCATAACTAGAAGCGTTGCTCATAATTATTTATAATAATTTTCGGAAAATGCTCTCTTCTCCCCCTTGCAGAGGAAACGGACAAAATGATTTCTCGCCGCAAGATCATATCGCGTTCTCTGGACAATTTGGATGCCATCGGGCAAGACGAGCAGGAGGAAGATGTCTGGCACGATCGCGAGAAGCTCTTCAGGGTGAGTTTTAACTAAGGTAATGTGAGTCCAAAAATTGAGGCTAATGCCTTCCTCTGCCCGCAGGATCACATCAATGAGGTTCTGGCCAAGTGGGAGCAGATTGACGACGAGATCTGGGCCAAGATAATCGTCTTTGAGAAGAATCGGCGCGTGGCCAAGGCCTACGCCCGCTCCTCTGTGATAACCATAAATGGATCCAAGAATGGATTCGATGGAGTGCGGTAAGTTGAGAATTTTAAGACATATAATTTCTATTTTTATTATTTCTTATATTTTATCCCCAGCATTGGCCTAAATGGCTTTGAGAACCCAATGCGCGATGCCGAAACGAAAGTCATCAAGAAATCCATTGGCGATGGCTTCAAGATCAAAATGGACGACATTGGCAACATATTCATCAAGCGATATGGCAAGAGCAGCATCTATGTTAACAGCACGTCGCAGGGCAATGAGGAGACAGTCATCGGTGGCGACATCATTCAGATGCCACAGATGTCCCTTACCTCGGGAACCTCCGCCAAACTGTTCGACATGAAGAAGTTCCAGACAAACATAAACCGGGAGTTTGCCCGCACATATCCGGAGCGAGGCAGGCTGGAGCGTCAGTGCCTGTCCGCCGTTTCGCTGGTCAAGTCAAACAACAATCTAATCAACTCACCGGCCTGGATACTCGTGGTCAATGTGGTGGCCATGGATATGCTGAGGAGTCGCCTACAAACAATTCCCAAGTCAATGGATGCTTTGGGAATGCGTGTGCCGCTGACGAATAGCAGCGAGGATCCTTACTCCACCATTGAGAGTCAGGTGGGATTGATTTATCCGACGCCTGCAGCCTCCGATGATTCACAGAACTCCCAGAACTCGAGTAACTCCAGCAAGGGAAGGCGCAGTATCTTTAGTGCCGCCTTCCTCAACGAGGGTCCCTATGTGCCCAAGGTGAGTTCGAGTTTAGTCTCTGTTTATCCTAGTTTATTTAATATTATTATCTTTACAGCCCGACTACGAGGCTGGCGGCTCGCTGACGCCGATCTACGCGGAGAAGAAGCGTCCCAAGAATAGCAGCAGCTCGCAGCAGCGCAAGAAGCAGGATGATCCCTATTACTGCGGCCTCCTGGCACGCATTCCCAACTTCATCAAGTCCTCGAAGCAGCCTTGCAGCGGCAATGCCGGAAGCAAGCCTAAGAAGGAGCCCAAGATCTCAAGGAAGATCTCGGCGCAGCATCAGCATCAGCAATTCCTGCAGCCGGCGCAACCAATACCGATTGCCACCTTCCACCACTCGTACTTCCCCTACAAGCTATATCCGCCCCAACATCGTCTCTCGCAGTCGCAGATGTCGCTCTGGGATGCACGCAGTCTGATCAGTGCACATGGTGGGTTCTCCTTGATCTTGGAACATAAAATAAACAAATTACTAATTTTCCAATTTAATTGCAGAATGATCAACCCGGCTGGCCCTAATTTATTCATCGTTTAGCATTAATTCTACGATTATTTAGTCAAAGCCTACGATTAAGATTTGGTCAGAGACGGAGGAGGAGATGGATCAATGGATCGATCATGATCATGTGGAGTGCATTTCGCTCAGTTTTGTGATAAATGCAGCGAAGTGCAGCCATTTAGCGTACACCACTTAATACGCACTAACTCTAATTAACCGCAGTTAGCTTTAAGGCAAGCAGAGAGATTTAATGATTATGCAATTTGTAATGAGTAATTAAAATTTTGCCATAGTTTCTTAAATCGTTTAAGACTGAGAGAATGAATGTCCTAGAGCCCAAGGAGAGCGCACGAGAGCCGAGGAGAGTCGAGAAGGGGCAGATAATGTCATAAGCAAATTAATATTGCTACTTTAGGCGAGTTCAATTTATTGTTTTTCTTATTATTTCTTGCTGTACATACAATTCATATGTAAATAAGTTCGAATTAAATATGTAAACGACATTAGTATGCATTAAAAGAAAAGTTTTCAAAAGTCAACATGAGTGGTCTTTTATTTTTGGATATATGGAACAATTTTACCTAGCTTGAAGGCGAAGGGATCTTTTTGGACCCTACAAATCATATATATTATTAATCAGCATCAACAGCCGAGTTGAAAATAATTTAATTTAAAATTTTCCTTCAACATTTCTACATTTTAAAAAGGTTACGATATTTTTCGGTAGAGGTCGCCTAACTAGACTAGCGCCATCTGGAGTTAAATCATGTAGGCTCAGATCAGTTAATATATCGATAGTGATCGATAGCATATTGAAAGGCGCTTGAATACGAAATAATTTTTAACTAATTATTCCTAATAAATGCTTTAAATAAAAATGCAGGGGTTTTGCTAAGTTATTCCATCCTGACATATAACTTTAATCTTAGCGCCAAGAGCTCTGGGATGAATAGGGTGGGAACAAAAATATACATGCGCTGAGAAAGGGAACACTTTGCAGTCACTCGTCAATTTATTAAATACTTGTTTAGACAATTAGTTTATTAGCAAAACATTTATTAATTAAACGCCTATGCTAAGTGCGTTTTGTTTCAGCTTGGAGCGCATTTCTGGGCTTAACGAAAACAGTGGGCCGTGGCCCGGCACTATAAAATCACAGAGATGTGCTATTTTGCTCCGTTCTATGCGTTGACGCTTCTCATCCTCGCTTCCTGCGCCTTTCCAAATGCTGTCATCATCCACGTCCTCGCGCCGTTCGAAGAGATCCCCCGTGATGCCCACGGTGCCACCCAACTGGGAGTTCTTTACGACTACGGAAACACAACTGAGCGTGTGTCCTGGCGTCCTTCGGACCACCACCTCGCCATTGGAGTCCAGTGCCAGCTGTTCGTCTTCTTCTTCGCTCCCAAAGTGATCCATGTAAAGATCGCGATGGGACGCACACGCTCCGACCAGGTGCATTCGCGCCTTCTGGAACAGGTAATTGCAGCCGATGTGGTCCGAGTGCCCGTGTGTGCAGACCACCGCATGGATGTCACCGACGTCTAGACCCTGATCGGACAGGAGCGAGCGCAGGAGTTCTCCGTCCCAGGCAGTCATGGTGTCCACCACGATGTTAGTTCCATCCCGGCAGCGGACCAGCGTGCAGGTGCAGTTTGCCCTCATGGCTGTGCCCTCCTCACGGGAGTAACCAGTGTGAAGAACGACGACTTGGTTTCGAGTTTCAGTATCTTCGGAAGCCATTATTTACCACGAGTTATGTTAAATAAATAAACAATTAATCCAAAACGGCCAGCATCGTGAGTAGATATCGATACCATACAGCACGTTGAAATATCGATGCCGTATCGATCTCACTCCCATCTCTAGCTTTCTGTGGTTTGTTTTTTGTGTTTTAATTGGCGCGTTTTTACAAGGGTTTTGCAAGGCTTTCCGCCCCACATTTGTGCAATACAAAAACTGCGCGTGCTGATCTACAGCTCCCACGCACCATGGACAAGTTCCTGCATCGCAATCCGACATGGAAGACGAAGACGTACGGATCGATCGTGGCGAGCGCCGCAAAGAAGAAGCCACCGGCCGCTTCCACGCCGGCGTCACCGCAGCGCCGGCCGTTGCAAGACTCAAATGTGGCGGCCAGGCGGCCGGGCCAGTCGCCCCACTGGCCCCCAACCAAATCTCAAAGTTCGACAGGTTGGCTGTGCTTTAGTTTTTATCCTTTCCGTAACCTTTTGGACGCTGGTCAACCCAAAATTTGTAGTCTTAGAAAAATAAAAAAAAAAAAACAAAAAAAAAATGGATCAAAACGCAATGTGGAGCAGTGATGCAGACATAGTTAATCAGTTTTATTCTCTTTGGAAAGCCGACCTGCTGGCCAGGGCCGGCGATAAGGTTCAGCCCTCGACCTCCACCAAAGCCGGACTCCATCAGGATGCCGCCAAGGCGATTGCCCAATACCGCTCCGAACTGAAGGAAGATTCACATACTGTGTCCACCACAAGGGCAGCGAACCATGGAGCAGAAGCAGGCGGAACTCCAGCACATGGCAGCACTACGCCCACCAAACAGAACTCACAGTTTATGCGCCTGCAGCAAGATCTCAACAGTCCCAGCGCTGCTCTGCGAATGCGCGCCCTACGGGCCTTGAAGTAAGCTGATAATTCGTATAATCCTCAGGTGGGAAAGCCTCTCACCTTTATACCTCGGGAATACCAAAACCCTTTCCTAAAACTTCAAATCTTTCCGATCAAAAAATCTAAACAATATACAGTTAAATTTATATATTTTTAGCAAATGTATCGCTTTAAATACGCTTCTAACCTTTTTAGGAGCCCCACAAAGAGTGCCTATAACAACTTTGATGTGTCCCATACCGAGCACAGTATAATCACCACCGAAGAGCGCAATCCCAAAGAGCCACCCACCCTGCCCGAGCTCCTGAAGGATGTTGTGATCTATGTAGAGGTGCGTACTGGCAATGACAATCGTTCCGATGGTGTTAGGACTGTTATTGCCAAGATGGGGGCCCAAGTCAACGATCGCCTCAGGCGGTAAGTGATAAAACGAAACTTTTATATGTATATTATTGTATATACATTGGATCTTGTTCTATAGCAACACCACCCATGTGGTCTTTAAGGATGGCCTACTCTCAACCTACAAGAAGGCCATGGAGTGGCAGATACCCGTTGTGTCGATATTGTGGATTGAGGCCTGCAAAGTTCAGCGCAAGCTCTGTGATCCCAGCCAGTTTCCCATTAGCAACATACACAAGTACGAGTATCCAGAGCTCTTCGGCAAGATACCGGTGAGTAATTATTGCTTGTTATGGTGGGTAAGCCTTTAACTGGTTATTATGCATATTTAAATGCGTTACAACTTGGTATATACTGCTGAGGTTTCTTAAGCGATTTATAATTGCTTGTAGCAAAGGGAACTGCTTTGAGATACTTAAAAAGGAGATATTTTCTAATTTAAACATTGCAATTAATAAATAATATACATTATCTAAAGGAAAACCCTTAAGTAAGGCAGAGCTATGCTTTCGAAGCTAAATATATTCGAATCACAAGCGGGCAACACTTCCAACCGTATCTACATTCCAAAGATGGTATCATTACCGTGTACAAATTCATCAACTCCACTTGAGATATGCCTTGGAAATTGAATGTGTTCTTGACTAACACATTTTTCCAGACAAATAAAGAGTGTGAAAAGAAATATGAAAAGCCTTTAATGAGTGTAATCGGTGGCATTATCAATTTATGGCTCTGCCGGCACAGAAGCATTAACTCAACTCGAGATATGCCCCCCATTAATGGGTCATTGATGGCTCAACAGTTTATTAGTTTATTACTCACATAAACTTAAAGAAAGAGTATGGAAATTTAACCACAGATAGTCGCCAAGAGGGAACTCTTATCGATTACCTACCCCTTCCGTTTGATGATCACGATGTGTGCCGTGGGTGGTGGACTCTTGCCCACGGCCACTTGTGAGCCGGAATGATTAGTTAATCCAGAAAATGGCGAGCTCGACCGCGGGCCGTCTGAAATTGCACGTATCTCAAACACAAAATACGCGCAATATTGGGAACTCTTTCGTGTCGGACAGATTCTTATCATCGGCTGACAGCGAGTCAACTGGGAGGTTGGTCCGTCCGCGTTATCTAATTCAATTTGCTTGCGAGCGCTTATCAGGTATCGTAGGGCCTCGGCGACGGCCAGGAAGTTGTCCGGACGAGGCCGGCCCGCTGTCCGGGAATGTAGAATGAGAGTAGTCGAGACGAGTGATGCTCATTTGAATGCGCTTCTTATTTATTGCTTAAACATTAGACTGTTTAAAAAGAGACGACGACAACGACAACAAGCCACTGGACGCCGGTGACAACTTAAAACCTAATTCACATGCACGTTTGTTTACAATCTTTCCGAGAAGCAAGCTCCTCTGGTCATTTACATAACTCGCTGGAAATACACAGATGCACCGATGCCACTGCGGCACCGCAGTTGTCAAGCTTCTTTTTTTCTACAAAACTTACACTCTACGTTAGATTAATTAGATTCTCGTGTGGGTGTGGGCTCCGGTTGATGCCGCCTGCTAGCCAGACGCTTCTGGTTCTGAGATTTGTACAATGCCCGCTTATATTTACAAGCCAGAAGGTTGCGTTAAGTACAATGGAATCCTTGAAATTACACTAGTTAGTGGTTTTTGAGTTCTGCGAGGCGGGCGAATTGGTGTCGGTGGCTCCTCACGACAACGCCACCTCTAGGCACATCATTATCAGGAAACCGGAGACCGTGCCCCACGTGGCAATCGTTCCATTACCGCTGGCATGCGCCTCTGGCAGAATGTCGTCCGATACAATGTAGATCATGGCTCCAGCCGCAAAGGACAAAGCGTAGGGCAGAATTAGGTTGGCGAAAGTGACGGCCACAGCGCCCAGCACTCCGAAAATAGGCTCCACCATGCCCGACAGCTGTCCGTACCACAGAGCCCGGCCCACGCTGAATCCGGCAGCGTGCAGGGGCAGGCTGACGGCCAATCCCTCTGGGAAGTTCTGAATGCCAATGCCAATGGCCAGGTTGCGGGCGCTCTCGAACGTCGAGGAGTTGGTGGTGCCAATGGCTCCGAAGCTAACGCCCACGGCCAATCCCTCGGGTATGTTGTGCACCGTAATGGCCACCACCAGCAGCATGATACGCTTCCATTGGGACAACGCCTCTGCTGCGCGCTGCTGCTCCTCGGGCGTGGTGTAGGTGCACTGCTCCATCTCGTTAATGCTGCCGCCCTTCTTGCGGCGGCGCGACTCCCCGCTGTGCTGCACGCTCAGGCAGTCCGAGAAGCTGTCCAGGCTCTTGGAGGCCAGACGGTCGGTGGCGCCATTGCGCTTGAGGTCATCAATGGCTATGTCCGCCTTGTCCTTGTTGGTCTGCGTCATCTGGATCATCATGTTGGTACTATTGAGGCCCAGATACGACATCAGCTTGTCGCATCCATACACAAAGATGGATCCCAGTAGGAATCCTCCGGCCACGGGCAGGAAAGCGTAGACCCCATAGAGATGAGAGCTCTCCGCCATTTCAATGGCTGGCTTCAGCAGAGACCAAAAGGAGGCCGCAATCATCACGCCCGCTGCGAATCCCAGAGCCGCATCTAGTGACCTCCGCTGGTTGCCACGGACGAAGATCACCAAAGCAGCGCCGGCGGCCGTCAGGCCCCAGGTGAGCAGGGTGCCCAGCAGGGCCTGGGTCACGGGTCCGTAGCCTGGAATCATCTTTCAGCCTCTCGTGCTCGTCTCCGGCTGGTATCGTTTCCCAAAGACGTATTTTCGCGTGTGCGGGGAGGGAACAAGTCTCTTAATTGTTTACTCGTCGCTTCAACGGCAGATGCGCACTCAACCGAAGGCAGGCGGCAGGGCGAAATGTGCCACGTTCTTGGGCACTGATTCCGGGTAAACAAACACAAAACAGCTTTCAGCGCAGCTCGGTTTTGGTTTTGGTTTCGGTTTCTGTTTCTGTTTTGTTCTCGCCCTCAATGGAATTTCCGAGTGAAACACTTGTTGCTTATCGCCGCCTCCGCGCTCCTTGCCGCTAGCGGAATGGAAAAGAGTTCTACGTGTAGACGGGAATATTTGGAAACGCGTAATACTGTTGCGGTTGCTTAAAGGCCTAAAGGTTCTGGTGGAGCGCGGTGGAAAGTGATGAATGAGCCGCTGACTGAGCTGACAGCCCCACAAAAAGCTATTCTTATAGGGCCGCCCCAGTTATCGATAGTTTCATCGCTGGGGTGTATCGACTAGTCGATTTTTAGAGATGGCAGCCGCAATAGCGACAATTAACGAATCGTTCAGTTTGAAATTTTTAAGCATTTTATCAAGCTATATAAATTCAACTAAATTAAAGTTAATATGAATTATATTTAATCGCTAATCCAAACTATCGAAAGCTAATACCAGCTGGCAGCCATCTCAAACGTACACAGGCCCATAGATAACACCGTATTTTGTTTGAACAACGGGCAAGATATCACGTAGTTATAAACAAATAAAACAGTGTTTTCAAGTCAACATGACTGACAGAGTCGGGCAAAAAGTCGGCAGCATCCGCAGCGCACAACCAACAATAACACCAAAGGGCATGAGCTGCACACCATTAATTAACACACTCTGGCTCCTTCAGGTCATTAAATCTTAAAACAACCATTTGTTGCAGCGCGTTCGGTGTATGCAAACGGACTATGAGCAGAAGAACTGGGTGCCGAAGCGTCAGGGAACGCCCAAATCCTCAAAGGACACTGAGCCAGGATCGGGCAATAAGAAACCACAACAGGGAACACCAACCACAACTCCAAAGGTGAGTATTTTTAGTCTTTATTATAATTATTTTTAAAAGATTTTAAATTAATAGTTATGAAAAACGAAAGAAATCACTTCGACAATTTGAATATTTAATTATGTTTATAAAGTATTATTTCCAAAAATCAAATGTTCTTTCTATAAAACAACTTCTTAAATGCTTAACAGTAACAAGATTTTATTAATTAAATATTTTCTTAACTTTTTCTAAATGAACCTATAATTTATGTATATGTTTTATATTTTTATATCTACATTTTCTTTTACCCTTCAACTTATGTGCTCTTATCCTTGCAGAATGACATCAGTCGCTTTTTCCGAGCTCTCAGCCACAAAAAAACTGTTGATGATGAATCCACTGAATCGCCGGCAACCAGACTACTCAACAGGTGAGTGAATATTCCGTATATAAACCAATTTAATAACAACCTCAATTCGTTTGTAACAGGATAAGCAATGGTTCCTATACTCCTTTGCCAGCACTGGCAACGGCCCAGCAAAAGGACACCAGCAATGGCAGTGGCGATGCTGCGGCCGACAGGCAACAGGTGCAGGCTCAAAGAAGCCTTAGTTTCTCAGACAACCCAAACAGAAATACACCATCGAGCACATCGAGGCCACCACGAAGGAGTACAGTGGAACCAACTCCGGTTACCAAGACGCCACCAGTGCGCAACAGTCGCCGGCGGAGCTGTGCAGCGGATATCGGCAGTCAGCAGCCAACAACAGAGCCCCGAATGACTCGTCGTAGAAGCTCGCTCTTCATTAATTCTGTAACTGAAGAAGCTGCTGACCCGCCAGCACCAATCTTAGAGCCGCGAATGACTCGTCGCCGGAGCTCTTTGAATTTAGCTTCGAAGCCACAAGTGGATTCAGTGCCGAAGCAAGCCATCGAAACTATTACCGAAGAGCTTGCTCCAGCTGGAGAGGACATGAACTCGGTTGTGATGGAGGAGACCGTCAAGGTGGCCCAAAAAACGAATTGCGTCGAACAGTCTTTAGAGATTAGTGCGGTGCAGACAGTGGTTTCCCACATAGCAGACAGACGAGGAACCATCTACGCCTCGGAAACGATGGATATTACAGCTCCAACGCGCCGCAGTGTAGCTACCTCGAGTACCATGCTAAGGGATGAAATGTTTGGAGCAGTTGGTAGTCCCTCGCTGAACAATGAAAGTTCCACCATTGGGGAACAACTGACGCCGATATTTAGTTCGACGCGTTTGCCTGCCGCAAAGTCCACTGGGAATCGCAGGCGCACCCTCTTTAACTTGGACTTGGATGTGGTAAATGAGAATATCGAACGGATGAACGAATCACATCGCAGATCCCTTGCCTTGGCCAATGAAGCCGAGCTGGGCGAGTGCCATGTACTTCCCGAGGTGGAGCCAAAGCAAGTGACGGAGACGCCAACGACCGAACCCAAAAGACGGCGCCTTTTCAATCCCAATGACGAGGTGGTCATATCACCGCCAAAGAGCTCCAGGAAGAGACTGAGCATAAGTGGATCCACGGGATCAGTACAGAAGCGTCGTCGATCGCTGGCTATGGTTCCAAGCACTACAGAGATAACATCAGAAACACCTGCTCCTCCCATTGATGCCAATAAAGTCGTCACAACCTTGCCCGAAGAGACGGAGGAAACTAATGAAGAATTTTTGACTCCCACGTCCTCTGTTGAAGCGATTCCCGGCGGAGAAGAGGTTTCCACACCCACCGCAGATGCAACTCCGTCAAAGCCTAGCAAGCCACGTGCTCGCATACGCACTCTGGTGCACACCAATATGCACCAGGAGCAGATCCAGGTCATCCGCAAGGTTGGTAGCACGGCACTGTGACAACGTCATCCACCATCATCGTCCCACTGTAGCTGTCTTAGCCTCCAGCCTAGTTATAGTTATAGATTAGTTAGTAATCCGTTTTAGTTTTCAAATTTACATATTTGCGACTCCATATTAATTATTGATTAAGCATAAACAACACTCGGTAGATTGGTAGCAGCAGTTCCTCTCCTCCTTCTGTAAAGCCCCACACGGCACAAAAACGAATAAACTTGTATTTCCCCCGTTCATTGGCGGCCATGAAACCTAATCGAAAACCACCGCCTTCAATCAATCCCCAATCCCAGGCCCTACGCAAGTTGCGGGGAGTGCGGCTGGATCCGACCGTTACGCAGCGCACCACCCACCTGGTTAGCCTGGAGCCGCGCCGTACCCTGAACCTCCTGCGCGGCCTGATGCGTGGCGTCTGGATCGTTAACTACCAGTGGGTGCTGGCATCGTTGCGGGAAGGCAAATGGGTCAACGAAGAGCCCTACGAGCTGACAAGGTTCTCCCGAGCCATCGAGGTAACTGGTGCACTGTTGTCTTTCATTAAACCACTCCTGATCCTCCTCATCTCTTTCTTTTAGATCTGTCGCACCGAGCGTCAGGCCTTTGGCATTCACTACCAGTGCGAGTTGTTCCGCTTCATGCAGCCCTTCTATGTGTCATCCCTGTGCCGTCCCATTCAGTTCAACAACATGAAAGAGCTGCTTCTGCTGGGCGGTGCCAAGCTGACCGAGAATCGCTTCAAGGCCAAGTACATCATCGGGGACAAGCGCCGGGCCGACGACGATCGCCTCTACCTGTCGCCCTATTGGGTGCTGGACAGCATTACCAACATGCAGATCCAGCGATTCGGCAGTTATCTAATGAAAAGCGCCATTGTCACGCCGGAAGGCATACAGTACGAGTGTGCTCGGGATCTCGAAATGGCAGAAAGGTCGCAAAAACACGACTTTGTCGATCCACCTTTGATTATGGATAAATAATGTTTAATTTTAGTGTTGGAAAATTCAACTTTTAGAGCAAGGAAGCAAACCCAAATTGAATATTTAACTATTATTTACAAATGTTTCTATTTTTCTCTGTTCAAAAGTATTTAGAGTGTGTAAATATATTTGATTTATAGCATAAATAAGTCTGATTTGATAAGTTTTAACTTACTCGATGTATTAATTTTTAATTCCATTTTTAATTAGTTTATCAATTTGAACATATATAATATATCTTTAGCCCTTTGTGTACTTTTTTTAAATACTTGATTTAGGCAACGATTAACGATTTTATATAGGATGCAATAAAATAAAAGGAATACTATTTTTAAAAACATTTATAGCACATGCTGTTTGAAACTAAGTAAGGATAATCTCGGATCTAAAATAGGATCCCCAAATATCTTGCAACTACGACAGAAATCTCATCTCAGAATCAAAGCTCAAAACAGGTAATAATTTCAAATCAAACACATCCTTAAGAATCAAATCTAAAAAATAGGTACTTTTAAATAGAATTTCAAATCCCTATACCAATCCCCACATATTCAAAACACATCCTTGAATGCCTTCTCAGTTGCAAAAGATCGCTTTATTCAGACGATTTGAGGTATTTGTTGTCAGTTTTCAAGGGTTGTACTCTTCAACTTGCTCGCTTTGTACTTTGTGGCATCTCGTCTCAGGGAGCTAATTGCAGTTGGGGACTTGAACTTGGACTTGGACTGGAACGCGATGAAGTGATGCGAGATCAAGCGCTGGAAATCAAAAAGGCAAACAACCAAGGAAATGGTGCTTAAAAATGGCGTTTGGAAAAACGTAACAGATACAAAAATAGGGGTTTTTATTTTGTTTTTGTAAATAAAGTTATCGCATCTATTCTGGTTCTTTTTCTTGTGTACAAAGTAGTGTGTGTGCAAAATAGGGTAAGATAAATGATACATATCAAAATTAAAAGGTTAATTTAAACGATATAATAAATGCTACAAAGGATATCTAAATATGATGTTGAAGTAAACTTCTCGTATCATACGTAGTAAACTAAAGATCGACGGGGAGATGGAGGAGGAGTGGTCGTGTTTCTCAGTGTGCACTCATTCCGGGGTATCCACCTATCCACCGCCTTGTTAGGCGGCCTCGACTGCATTTAACATTCGTATCCGACGAAACTCTTTTCGATGGAAGAAATTAAACTTTTGTTTTTGCTGGAACATCATCTTATCGGTCATCTTGCGCAGAACGGGTGTTGTTGTTGCTGCTGCTGCTGTTGTTGTTGGACTACTGTTGTGCTGGCTGCTGTTGCTGCTATTTTTGAGTGGTGGTTGCTGCATTAGGATGTTGATTACTTGCTGGCTGCTGCTGTCGCTGCTGCGGATTGTGGCTGAGTTGAAGCAAACTTGCTACTTCTTGCCCTTGGTGGCCTTCTCGGCGGCCTTGGTGACCTTGCCACCGGAGGCGTCCTTGAAGTTGACAGACTTGATGACACCGACAGCAACGGTCTGCCTCATGTCACGCACAGCGAAACGTCCCAGAGGGGGGAACTCCTGGAAGGACTCCACGCACAGGGGCTTGGAGGGCACCAAGTTGACGATGGCAGCATCTCCAGACTTGATGAACTTGGGGTTCTCCTCGGTGGTCTTGCCGGAACGACGGTCGACCTTCTCCTTGATCTCAGCGAACTTGCAAGCAATGTGAGCGGTGTGGCAATCCAGCACGGGGGTGTAGCCGTTGGCAATCTGGCCAGGGTGGTTCAGCACGATGACCTGGGCGGTGAAGTCGGCGGCGCCCTTGGGGGGAGCGGCCTTGGAGTCACCAGCGACGTAGCCACGACGCAGCTCCTTGACGGACACGTTCTTGACGTTGAAGCCAACGTTGTCTCCGGGAACGGCCTCGGTGAGGGCCTCGTGGTGCATCTCCACGGACTTGACCTCAGTGGTGATGTTGGCTGGGGCGAAGACAACAACGGTGCCGGGCTTCAGCACACCAGTCTCCACACGACCGACGGGTACTGTTCCAATACCGCCAATTTTGTACACATCCTGAAGGGGCAGACGCAGGGCCTTGTCGGTGGGACGGGCAGGGGGCAGGATAGCGTCGAGGGCATCGATCAGGGTCTTGCCATCGGCATTACCCTCCTTGCGCTCCACCTTCCATCCCTTGAACCAGTTCATGTTGGTGGAGGGTTCCAACATGTTGTCGCCGTGCCAGCCGGAGATGGGCACGAAGGCGACGGCGGCGGGGTTGTAGCCGATCTTCTTGATGTACGACGACACCTCCTTCTTGATTTCCTCGTAACGGGCCTCGCTGTATGGGGGCTCGGACGAGTCCATCTTGTTCACGCCAACAATCAGCTGCTTCACACCCAGGGTGAAGGCGAGCAGGGCGTGCTCGCGGGTCTGACCGTTCTTGGAGATGCCAGCCTCGAACTCACCGGTACCGGCGGCAACGATCAGCACAGCACAATCGGCCTGGGAGGTGCCAGTGATCATGTTCTTGATGAAATCTCTGTGGCCGGGGGCATCGATGATGGTCACGTAGTACTTGGCCGTCTCGAACTTCCACAGGGCGATATCGATGGTGATACCACGCTCACGCTCGGCCTTCAACTTATCCAAAACCCATGCGTACTTGAAGGAGCCCTTGCCCATCTCCTGAGCCTCCTTCTCGAACTTCTCGATGGTACGCTTGTCGATACCACCGCACTTGTAGATCAAGTGGCCGGTGGTGGTCGACTTGCCGGAATCGACGTGTCCGATGACGACAATGTTAATGTGAATCTTTTCCTTGCCCATGTTGGATTACACGATGGCTGCACAGGTGTGTGTGTGTGTGTGTTTCGTTTCGTTTCGGTTGGGATGTATTGGTTGGTATAGGTGTGTAGGTTGGGCAGCGTGCGAGAGAGGGGGAGAGAACAAAGGGGTAAAACAATTCGTTAGCATTCGGTTGGGGTAACATCGCATTATTAATTACTATCAGTTAGCTGCAATACAACAACTCTTTTATTGCTTTGCGCATCTATATTCGTACTTTCGACTTTTGTTTGCGTGCACTCAACCTAACCTCAAACCATGCCTCGCCGCACAAAACGTGTTTTCACTCTATCGCTGTGTCGGCGGTTTGAGGTTAGGTCGAGCGCTGCCGCATGTGTTGGTGGTGGAAAAGAAAGAGAGGGGAACAACTAATTGTTGGACCATGGCAACTAAATACAAAAAACGTGCAAAAAAAATTAATTCTTATGAAAACTTGATTTTTTCAGAGATTTTGGTATTTGTGCTGTCGTCAAAATTCTTCAGTAGCAGAACTGTAAAATCATCATCATGGAAAATCAAGAATTCAAACCAATTGGCGCAGGGAAAATTCCAGCAAATTCTATAATCTCTTTTTCGCTAATTCATGTGCATATCGGCGCGTGGTTGTGTTAGTCTGTGTGTATGACGCTGTTGCCGGCCGGAGGGAGAAAGATAGAGAGCGAGCAAAATGGCGACGACCCACCGAAATGTGAGTGTGTGTGCATGTGAACGATCTCGCCGCGGTGGCACAATTAGAAATGAGAGAACAAGATTTGATCAGGAATGAAAATTGCAGTGGGCAGCCATTTTGGCCAAGCTAATTGGAAAATCTGAGGAAATTAGCAGAAAAATTTGAGACTGTAATTTCACAAGTCATGTTAATTGGGGGAGTCAGCCCGCAAGAAGCACCTTTTCGCGTGTTGCTAGGAAAGACTTTTCGCCCACTTGAGTCACACCACCGCTACGGGTCGCCATTTTGAAATTCTACGCCGCATACAGATAGAAATTGGAAATTGTATATGCAAGTGCAATACGAAACCACGTTTTTCGAGCCTCCGCAAGGTGACTGAAAACTTTTCCAGAAGTTCCCATTCACGTGTTAGCACAACTGGTGGATGACCCCTGTCTGGCATGGCACGGGCGTGGCAAATTAATTACACTAATTGCACCATATTGCGGTGCGAAAATGTGCTCGGCAAGCCGGAAAATTACTGATAAACTGAGGGAAGGTAAATTAAAAAGCACGAGACTCATTATTTCGCATGTGCAAACTGCCACGTGTTTGCTTTTCGCATCTGCCAAGTGGCCACCGCAGCACCTTTCACTTTGAGACCTCGTTGGAGGTTATCTCCAAAATGCACACACACACAAAACACGGCGAAATATGCACCGCTCTAGCGTCCAAACTGCATATTTGTTATTAATTGTTTGCTGGCTGCATTCCGTTGCACCGATTCACTAATAGTTATACATATACATCTTCACCACTCCAGGAACTTACTCTCAAATAAGTTGAATGAGAAATCACGAAGTCTATGCGGCGACGATTTCGAACAAAGTGAACGAGAAATCGGAAAGAGCGAACGCAGGAAGTCTCGGTAGCGGAGCTGTCAAGGTAGCGGTGGCACTATCGCTCAACGGGCTATCGATACTATCGATACCGACTGTCGTGATGGTTAAATGTTATTTATAATTATTTGAGGCCATTTCTGAGCTAAAGAATAATTTTGATCTAGATCTTAATGACTAGTCACAAATATTTCGACAAAAGTATAGGAGAAATCGAAAAGTGTGAACACGAAAATTCTCGGAAGCGCAGCTGTCAAAGTAACGAAGGGACTATCGCTCATCGATCCTATCGATTCATACCGTGATAGCTAAATAATATTTTTATTATTAAATTTCCGCGCTAAAGAATATAGTTCGATATTTTCATGGAAAAATTTTAATGGTGAAGACCAGAAGTCTCAGTAGCGGTGCTGCCAAATTTTAATCTAATTGAATTTAACGATGTTAGGGAATTTCAAAACAAAATTATAATATATAGGAACATATATAGGCTAGTTGCGATGATTTAGACAAATCAGCAAAGCAAGAATCGGTATTTCGGTTGCAGATCTGTCAAAGTAGCGATGGCACCAATGGTAAAATGGATATTCGCACTATTTATCTTTGAATGGTGGGAAACTTTGCTAAAAACACACACCAACTAGTGTCTAAAATGCAATGATTCAACTTTATATGAAGAATACCATAAAAATAATTATTAATACAAATTTTTAACAAACTTCGACTTTTGTATGCGACATAATATTATATTTTATATAAAAAACTAAATTTTGACTATAGTATGTCATATTATCACTACATTTCACTGTATTAATTTCAGTTTAACCGCTTATATTTTATGTTATGTATAATTGTAATAAATTTTTAACTATTAATTAATAGCACAAAAAAGCAACACTCACGTTTTTGTTCCATACTAATAAAAAATGACTAACAATTTTGGCCTTTTATAAGCTGGCA
>VNJS01004454.1:0-58936 GCA_008042575.1 Drosophila watanabei
CCCGAACTGTTGCTTTTAATTAGAATTAGCAACTTGCCACAAAAATGGGAAAAATTAGACGCACACATGGAAAGGAGTTTCCCAGCTTGAGATAATTTTTTGTTTGCCGTGAAAACATAAATTCAAGTTGTTTTTATTACCGAACATTCACTCACGTTTCTCGGTCTTATTTTGTATATATTTTTGAGGGGAACCCCGAAAATTTCCTGGAAAATTAACAACACTCGTGGCTTTGATTTATCGCGATAAGCGGCGGATGTTGTTGTTTGTGTGTGTTTGTGGGTGGCAAAAGGGGCTGTTCAGGCTTTACAGATTTTGATTCTGGTCTCATATATATACCATACTATACATACTTATATATGCAGATTGATTTTCGGGGGGAGGTTGCTTTAATTAAGTTATCTAGTTTTGGCATTTTGATAAATGCGCTTGCGGCGCTTCGTTACGCTGCGTAATTGAAAATGAAGGCTAAATGATTTTTGGCCATTAAGAAGGTTACATTTCAGGGACATTTTAAGTATCAAATTTGGTTAAATTTTAACTGATTATGAAGGGAAAGTATATTTCCTATTGTGGGTCCTTTTTAGGAAACTTACAGGTTTGCTTAAAGGTCTTAGGTCTTATAGTTCAATGAAGGCTTGAATAAACATATCTAAGTTCCCATTAAATAAGTAACTATTTATACTAGTGATTTTGTTCGATAAACTGTATATTAAGACTATATATATGGTATATATATATGGTAAAAAATATAATTAAAAGCAGGTCAGCTGGTCAGCTTATACTCCGTAACGTAATTAATTTCAAGTTCTTCCCCCACTTAGTCTCTGAACTCAACGCACTATTTAAGCACTACGGTAAATGAATGTGTGACAGACACATAAATTAATTAAAAGTCGGAAGCAGATATAAAAATATATATATAATGCAAAGAGGGAAGCCCGAGTAGAGAAGATGAAAGCCAAGAAAGAGCCGCCGCAGCCGCGACAGTTTGGCTGACGATAATAATTAAAGCAACTGCGGACCAGAGCCGCCAATAACAACAATAAACAGCTGCAAGCAAACACCAGCAGCACATCCTCCCCCTCCTTATCCTCCTCCTCCCTCTCCTCTGTCAGCTCTCCTAGGAATAAAAAGAAGCTGCGCATCATGTCACCCTTCATATGTATGTGATGCGATGTGAGGCAGCCGAGGAGTGTGGTTGCAGGCGTCTGCAGTTTGAGCATGCAACTCCATGCGGCAATTATGGGAATGCAGTGCACACAAATTGAAAAAGTAAACCAACTCTGAGCCCGTTGCTGCCACCCAACATAAGCCAAGACCATGACGCAACAGTGGAGACTCGTTAAAAGGGAAAATGTAACAAAGATAGAAGAATATAGTGAGTTAAGAGATGTAACATCTTCTTGTACAAAATAGGTAGATGGTATAGAAATTACATAAAATATTTTTAAAAGCTGGTCATTCAGGTAACAAAAGGGGAAATGTTTAAAATAGAAGAATTTATTGAGTTAAGAGATGTAATATCTTTTTTTACAGAATGATAGATGCCGTAGAAATTACCAAAATTAAATATAAAAAAACAGAGCAAGCTTAAATATAATATTGATTAATCACACAAAGTGGAACGTTAAAAATGCGATTTAACTTCAAGTATTCATAATCGATCGATCAAGTTATATTAATATTTTATATACTGATGAATCACACAAATTTCAATGTTAAAAAAGCGATTTAAAATTAAATATTCATTCATAATCGATCGATTCGATCGATTTAATCTCAAATATTGATACAGTATAGCTATATCCATATTTTCTGTCATGCCTAGAATCTTCCAACTTGTTTTAATAAAATTTTAATTAAGAAACTTATACTCTTCGATGTCAAACTGTTCCACAAAATGCTCAACTGCAAAATTATCCCCACACAATTTGTCATTCCGCTGACGCCCAGAGAGATGCCCAGCTCTTAATGATCATAATCTTCTTACATGACAAACACAGAGACACTCCTCACACACCCCAGCTAACTTTAATTGTTAAACAAATATTCATAAAAATAAAAAAGAAAACGAAAGAAAATGAGTGCCAGAGAGAGAGAGCACAATTAAAGGCCAAGCATTTATTTGGTTTTATTACAGCTGCTGACCCCCAGAGGTCGTCAGTTACTTCTCCTCGAATTAAAGTTTTATCTCTCTGTTTTTTTGGAGCTCAGTTGGAGAGAATGAATTCTGTGGAGACAAGACACACGAGATGGCCGCCACTTAAGTGTTGTGTTCTCTTGGCCAAGCTGCAAGTGGGAAAATTTTTGGACGAGCAAAGTTCTCATCCAATTAGCGAAGATAATTGAGCGAGTCAGCAAAAACAAGAATTAAATGTACGCGATGATAAGCAGAACAATTTTCAAATTGCAGCACCAAAGACACAAGGGAATTCTTTTAAAATAAACTTGAAAGAATGCCCTCAAGATTGCATAAAAGTATTTGAGAAAAAGCGTTTAATTAAAAGGAATTTATATTAAAGAAAACATAGTTGGAAAAGGTGTAACTTGGCTTTGAAAAAGTAAGATTTAATTAGAACTAAAGTCAAACTTAGTTAGTTATATAATATTTCTCCAGCTTAGTTGGCATAAATATTTACATTAAGCTTAAATAATACCTTTATAATTTATGACAAACATCTTTGTCATGCAAAATGTAATATTTCAAAGAAATTTTTGCTTTTTCTTATGCAAATATCTCACATATCAAACAAAACAAAGCGCTCAAATTTCTATTTCTCCTAGTTAAGCCACTTAAATGCATTTAAAGCTACTTTATTTAAGCTGCCAAATGTGTTGCACAACTTTGGCCGAGACCTGCGACAAAATGGCAAGCAAAAACAATAAAAGCCAAACAAAAAAAGTCACATGTCAATTGGCTAATTAAAGGCAACTGCAGTAGCAGCATTACGATAACCTTTTGTGTCAGTCTCAAGTTGAGATTTATTTTCAGTTTCTTATTTGGCTTTATAACAGATTCATCTTTCACTTTTGCTGCAGTTCAAGTTTGCTTTTAATGCGATTGCAATCTCGTTTTATTTCTAAGACAAAAGTTCAATAACACAACACCATAAATGTACATGTGATTAATTGATTTTATTTTTTGTTTTTCATTGCAGTTAACCCCCGAAAACAAATCTGGAAATTATGGTAAGTTAATAGGCCTAATTGGGCAACAACTTTACACGAAAATTAGCAGGGCTTTTCTCTCTTTTTCTCTCAACTCTGTCCCCATGGGTGAAATATTTCATAATTTATGCGAGGAGAAATGAAAATTGTATGCTTTCTGCGTAGCATAATTTATAACCAAGCAGAACATAACGATGAAAGGCAACTTTGTACTTACACTTGATACCCGGTATTTGGAAAGTTGAAAGGAGGGGTATATCAGAGTGTTATAAATTGTTAAAGTAAATAAAATGTTAACAAAATAAATAGTATTCATAGTATTTTAGATGCTTAGGAAGGCATCCTTAACCAATTACAAGTTATATGATTCTGTAGATAGACGATAAAAAAAATATTAACTATATCGATATTCGAAAAGCATTAAGTTGCGATTTATGTGGAATAAATCAATAATATTTTTGATCTAATGAAACTATTTCAAAAAATGTTGTATTTAATATGTTTTTAAAATACTCAATGATAAAGACAAATAACCTAATTAGTAGGTATAAAATTCGATTACTAAAAGTTCGATATATTTTACTTAACGATACATTAAGAGTTGTGATATTATCGATGTTATAATAAGCGTTGTCGTTGATGTTTAAGTTGATATATCTTATTGGACTTATCCCCTTCATATGTATTCATATTTTAGATTTTGGTATATAGATAAATTGCAATTATTTCATATAATTTAGTGTCTAAAAATATCGATAAGTATGGAATTCTTCGATACTTTACACTAAATATTCTTAAACTATTATTGTTATTAGTTTTATATTTATTTCCTTGATCTATCTATATCTATAAATTTAAACTTCAATCAATATTTGAGTTATAACTTTAACTTTAAAGGATATCCCATAGTCGCAACCCTCGAATAAAGCAGTATTTCTTTTTTAAATTTGACTTGTGAGAGTTTTGGGGCTGCGTGCCTGCCATTTTGACCGCTTAATGTGAAATGAGTAATGTTTAAATGTAACCAGGACAATGGCAGCGAAGATTGTGCCGAAGGGACTTGCCCCAAGGATCCGCTCCTGCCCCGCATATCCCTGCGTATCCCCGCAGTCCCCCCCGGTGGAATCTCATGCAATTTATATTCGACACTTGCCACGCCACGCGAACTGGGTCAGAGCATGTGAAGAGCTCCACTTGCTGCTCCTGTTGTTGTCGTCGTCCTTCTCCTCGCTGTGGATTGTGGATTCCTATATCTATATCTATTCTCGTAGCCAGAGCTTTAAATTGCTCTGGCTGCTCCGCTCCCAGGGTTACTCCTGTAACCCGACAACATCCCATGGCCGAGTTCGTTTGATTGAATTTCAATTTTTATGCCTTCGGTAAAGCCAAGAGTCGTAAAGTTTGCCGTCGATTTCGGACACTTTCCAGGTCATTTATCCCCAAAAGCTTAGCTCTCTTCAGCCCGGGCTTCTCAATTAATTTGATGAGTTTTTTTGGGTGAGGCGAGGGACTGGCCAAAAAGTTTTCATTAATGTAAAACACTTTACGCACTCATTAGAGTCGTTTGTTTGTGACATCTCCATCTCTATCTCTCTAGCTCTCTAGCTCTCTTTCCGTTTTCCTCCGACTCGCTCTGCGGATGATAAATGTGTCCATAATGCGGCCTAATTGCGGCATCATTAGAGGCGCCTCTCGGCCCTGATTGTCCCACTCATGGAGCACACACTCCCAGTGGATTGAAACACTCAGGGAAAAGGTTGATTGGTCAGTTGAGGAAATAGTGAGTGACTTGGGAAATATTATTTATTTGAACTATATTATTTAAATTTATTAATTTGTTTTCTAATTTAAATATTATTTACCTTTCAATATGAACTTATTTTTTATAAAGAATATCTAATAGATATTAAATGATAGTTTCCTTATAAAATTCCTACTCATGCTACCATATAATTCCTCTCAGTGTAATCCAGATGAGCTCTTTACTTCAAAATGGACAAACAAACTTGACTTTTGCATATTTTTGGCAAGAGAAGAAGAGGCCTGGCCAGAGCTAAGCATACAGACTACATGTCATGTTGGATTGGCAACAAAGCAAATCAAATTTAATGATAAACTCAAATGGAAGCACATGTCTTTTCCGCTCGAAGAGTCTGTCGTCCTTAAATCAGGTCTCACTCTACAGATATATATATATATATATATATACATATAGATTATATCCATGAGCCTTGTGTTGGCGTAAACAACAACAGAGACATTGGAATGACTAATTTAATGCGTCGCGTTTGGTGACGACAACACGGCGTTTGTTACGTATACGCACTGTGTGCCCCTAGGAGGACCCTTTGGCATTTTGCAAAAGTTAACGAAGCGAACAGAGCAAACACGAACAGACAGAAACAATAACAAGAACAGGGAGCAGGAGCAACAGCCATAATATACCGAATTTTATTTATAGCATATAATCCAGGTGTCGCGCACAGAAGACGACAAAGTGTTGAAAAAGCTGGTTAAATTAAAGAACTTGACTTGAAAGAGAGAGAGAGAGAGTCCTAAGTACCTAACCCTAAACCGAACTTAGTTTAGTGATAATGTTTTGGTTTTATTTCGCGTCTCTTCAACCTGACTTTCAGCCCGTCTTTTGTGTGTATAAAGGGGGCAGGTTGATGCGTAACTTCCATGGTCTCGGCCAGGTTGGCATCTAGTTCCAGGTGGAAGTTGTGCAGAAGTTTGATCAGCGCCACCTTAATTACCATCTTGGCAAAGTTTTGACCTGTAATTTAGGAGCAGAACACTTAATTATATTGTTTAAAGTGAATTTGTAGCCGTAACTTACCCACACACTGTGCTCCTCCCATGCCAAAGCCTATAAAGGCATTGTTCTTGCTCTTCTCAGGACATTGATCCAAATTATCTTCTGTTTTGGAGGTATACAAGAATCGTATGGGTTTATATTTCAGGGGTTCACTGAAGTACTTTTCATCTCTGTGTATGGCCAGCAGGGGAATCATTAAGGTTTTGCCTTCATCTATGGTATACTTGCTGTTTGGCAAAGAGTAACTCTTGCGGCAAATGCGTTCAATGATGGGTAAAGGTGGATATTTGCGTACAGTTTCTGGGGGGATTTTTATTAAAAATAATTAATAAATATTATCTTAGTTATTTCTTAGTGTCTTAGTTTACCTTTCAGGCACATATCCATATATTTAAGACCTTCTAGTTGCTCAAACTGTAACTGACCATTTTCAATGCTTAACTCCTTGATTTCCGCTTGAAGTTTCTCCACAATCAAGGGTTCTTGCAGGATTTCAAAGAGTGTTAAGGTTAAAGTAGAGGCCACTGTGTCTAAGGAAGCTTTAAGGAGATCTTCAGCCACTTTGGCCAAACGTTTAATGGAGACAAATTTCTCTTGATCTGGAAATATGAGGAAATACATAAGTAAATACTATTAAAAATTCTAAAATATGAGAGATTACCATTATTAAATTCCAGCTGCCACTTATCGCCACTAACTTCGTTGCCATTTCTAAATCTGACTAGTAATTGTAGTATATCCTTTCGTATCAGTCCATGATCCTCTCGTAGTTCCACGCTCTGCTTAATGAGATCCCTGAGGCGGTAGGTAAACGATGATTTCTGGGGCAAGCGACCCAAGGTGCTAGGATATCAGAGGTTTTATTACAAGGAAATTCTACCTGCTTATAAAATTCTACTTACAAGGATTGAATGGTGACCTGACTCTGCTTCAAGTAACTGGTAAAGATGTGATCCCTTTGCTCAAAGTTGTTGATATCCAAGCCGTAAATGAGATTGCCTATGATGTTGATGGAGTAACTAAGAGAGAATTTAAAAAGAAGTTAAGTTAAAATTTAATTAGAGTTAAAAGTATATCCTCACACTCTTAGTATTTGCTGCAAATCCGTCTCTAGAACACCACCTTGTGCCTGTTCAAAATCCAACAAGTGCTGAACGAGATGATCTCCCACTTTTTGGACCTGCCCGAACATTTCGTGCAATCTCTTCGACCCGAACATGGGCGCCAGCTTCTCGAGCAGATTGAACCGACGATAACCCTTGACATAGTCCCACTTGAGTTCGTTGAAGTGACCGTTCGACTGCTGCAGTATCGTCTGGGCCAGCTCCACGCTGCGGACGAGCAGGACGGGCCTGAAGAAGCAATAGATTCCAAGGAGACGCTCCCTGCCCAACTGGTAGGCCTCACAGATGGCCTCCACGTGCCGGAATTCCCGGCGATAGGCCTGATGCAGGAAACTCCACGAGATGCCGGCCTTTTCCGAGGGGAATCCCCTGCGTCGCCAGTGGCTGTAAATGTGCCGCACGGCGAGGAAGATCACCGAGTAGAGCAGAATAGGCAGCAGCAGCCACATGATGATGATGTTGCGACTTCGATGGAAGTTTGAAGACTGATACTGAAACCGAAAGCGAAACCTAAAACTACAGCCGATTCTGGGGACGTCTGCCCTGGGAGATAATTACTGAGAGTTGCCTGGATCGGAATGATAATGACGGCGGCGACTACGATGAAATCGAAAGTCTCGATCGACGCGTTGCTCTTCTCGTCTGCCAACTGACAACTGCAAGTCAATCTTGTCTGACCAAAAAAGAATAATAACAAAGGCAAAAACTGGGAATAAAAATGGGAAAAAATGGGAAAAGAGAAAAAAAAAACAGTATATATATTGGAAAAAATACCGGGCATACTATCACACACTGTTTCAGTTATCTCTCTCTTATGGCCTCTCTCTCTTAATAGACTGTGCCTGGAGCGTCCTGATAGTAATTTATTCAGCAGCGGCTGTACCATGTCATTATCAAAGTCTGGGCAAGTTTTTGTGACCGAAAAGTACCCAAGGAATAAAGAATAAGGGGTATATGGGTTTTGTAGAGGTCTAGGAAATATATAGTACTAAAAATGAGGAGGAAAAATGTTTAAATTTCAATTAAGAGATTAACAAAAGGAGGAAAAATGTGTAAATTCAAATTTTGAGATCAAAAACGCATAAGCAGCATGTTGACTTAATATATCCCTTTAAAAAAAGATATAATCTAACAAAAGCTACATATTTTATAATATTTATTGTTTTTCTTAAATATTTTCTAGCTATTTTCAATTTTAATCATTTAAAGTCATGAATAAAATATATCTAATACTATATTTCTTTAGAAGTAACAATTTGGTGGCTTTATAAATCGCTTTGAATGTTTAAACAATGTTTAAAAGATAACTTAAAATATTTATAAAAGATACCCTAATAAAAAATATATTAATGGTAATTAACTAGTCTGTACCTTTATGTTATAATATTTCCACTCTTATTCTTGTTTATAAAGCTGCAGTTGCAACTGCAACATTCGTGATTCCTGCTACAATCTCTCTCTTAAACTCATTTTCCTCTCTGGAAAATTCACTCCCTGATTTATTGTTTTTGTTGATAAGAACTATGGTCAGCCTTCAGTTATTTATTTATGTTAAAATCGCTGCGTCATGAGACACGCTTGAATAGATTTGGATTAAGAATCTTAATCACTGGAATTATAGGAACCAAGACGCGGTTACGCATCTCCGGTTAGAACAACATGGCAACAGATTAAATGAAATGGAAAGTTTCTGGTTTAAATAAATGCATTTTTACACTCTTAAAATGACGTAAATAAATCCCTCAACTGTCTCAATGATTTGAAGTTTACAAACCAATCAAAGAAAAGCCCCACAAGTGACACCGCTTCCTTCCATTTAACCATGATGTAATCTTAGACTTGAGTTTCCACGTTAGCTCTTAGAGACTTTCATAACAAACTCTTGGCCAATCAATATGTAAACTCTTTTTCTTTGACATTTGCCGTTGTTAATTATCGTTTTAGCCACATTTTGCCTCGAAAGTGTCAATTTCAATGCCTAACCAAGTGAATAAAGGCAAAATCCAAAAAGGGAAGTTGTTAATCACGCCCCTTGCATGGCAGAGTTAACAAAAAATGTAAATTGTGTAGAGAAGTAGCAGCGACATAAAAAAAATTGCAGCACCGGAGGCAATTTTCCAGTGTGCTCCACAAAAAATTGAGGGGAAAAGGTTGCAACTTGTTGCTGCTCCACATAATTGATGCCGTTGCCTGTGGGAATTTGATTTAAATGAAACCCCGAGTATCTGCTTACATTTTACTCTGATATTTATTCATGCATCATTCTCTATATGCAGTTATTCCAGACAATTTCCCACATTTATATGGTAGGTTGGCCTAGAAGTTCATTGGGTTCTTCCTTGTCGTAGTCCCCCTCAATTGGTCCTTTTCAATTGAGTGTTTGCCAAGAGCAATTTCAATATTGCCTCAGAGGAATCCAATGCCGTTTTACCAACTCACGGCAGGAGCAGCAGCAGCAGCAACAGCTTGTTGCCATGCCTCATCAGCCACATTGGCAACATTGGCAGCAGCAGCGACCTGCAGCCAGAAGTATCCGCAAGTCATGCCAGAAATTGAATGAAGTTGGCAAATGCATAACATACATATATATGGAGTCTAAAGGGGCTTCTTCTCTTCTCCAGGAATGACTTGACAGATCCTGGAGGAGCTGCAAAAAGTATTGTTTGAAGTATAATTATTCAAAACTGGCTAAGAACTCTCCCGAAGTCATGATGTTTTTAAGCACAAGTGACTTTAAATTGCAACTGCAAATAAACAAGAAATTAAATTCATTAAAAAGGGGGTTTTGTGGAGAATGGCTGCTGCCTTTCTAAAGTAAATAAAAAATAATTAAATACATATTTTTAATAGGCAAATAATTGGGGGATATACTTTTAAAAGCATTAATAATTTAATTAGGGTTTCAAAGCCTTGGAATATATTAAGGTAAAGCAAGTATAAATAATTATCCAACCTTAAAATTTTATTTATTATACTTTAATTAAGTAGAAGCAGTAACCCACCTTAAAAAACTATCCCTAAATCATTAAAATAAATTTAAAAAAATACAAAAAATCCCCTAAATCCCAGAAATCAGGTTAGCTGCTTACCTAACCCCTTATATCTAACTTGTTACCAACACTTTTCAATTATATTTTATTCATATTTCATATTCAAGTGTCCGCCCACTCATGCGCTGATATTTTTAATGAATTTATTGCTTTTTAGTCACCTAAATGAACAACTGGCCATAATGCCCCGTGATTCATGCACATTTATGAAGTCATAAAGCATTTGTTTTGCATTATTTCTGCCAGGGAGACACGTGTCGATTCACTTTCATGTACTGTTCAGTTTCCCACATATATAGAATCTAATTATTCCACGACTTGTGGCTATAGATAATGCCGAGTATATATATTTCCTTGGCTGAATTCAGTAGAATTGTGTGCGTTGTTCCACAGAAATATTATGTAAATATTTGGTACGCTATTTCCATTTAGTCATAAATCAAAACGGAGATCCCTAAGCTCAGTGAAATTTGAGAGAAAGATTTAATAAAGGCGGAAAAAATAAGTAAATCTTCTTTATACAAAGAAAATATATTTTTAAGAAAATATTTGCAATGGGTTTTGATTTCCCAAATTAATTTTCCTTTCTAGTTTCTTATAGGAAAAACATTCTTCATGAGCACTTTTAAGATATTTCCTTAATATAAAGATTAATTATATGCTGTTCTTTGGGTGTAATCCTTAATTTTCCCCAGTGTAGAAGGAAAACAAAACTTGTTAGTCAGTCACTTGACAGGCAATAGTCGTCGGCAGCTCCCTTCTCGAAAACCCACCCGAAAAACTTGCCTCTATCTCCCGGCGAAAATTCCCTTGAACAATGCCAAAGCTTTGTATGACAGTTTGTTTGGTTGTTGTTGAAGTTCATGAACAAATGCTTAAAAAAGCAAACAGGAAAAATACTATATACATATACGTGTGTACATATATTTACATGCAAATTACTCATTGAGAAGATGAGTGAGTGCAGCGTCGAGGGCAATTCCTGAGTTTGACTGACAAATTTGCATGTTTATGCGGAAAAATATTGAGTTGGCAGGGAAAATGTCTCGCTTGTCATATGTAAGTGCTAGGGATGTGAATCGAAGGGAAAATTCTGATGTATCATATGGAAAATTTTGTAAATATAATATATTGAAATTTGAAGTATCGAAAATTATTGCAAACTAAATTTAAAAAAATCAGTAATGGGAAAATATGAGAAAATTCTTATATAACTTAAAGTACCCTTGTTTCCGATTTTATTGTTTTGGTATATTGATTTATTACACATTTATCGCTATATTACTATATCGATAATTTCTGCCATCTCTAGTCTCTGTGCTTAGTGGAGAGAGAAAATGGAATTTCGCGATTTTGCGGCAGCATCAAGTTAAGCGTTAAGTCTGCATTTGAAATTGAGCTGAAGGATCTCTGCGCTGCATATGAAATTTCAGTTTATTTTTTCTCCTTTTTTCTTGGTTTTTTTTATTATAACAAATTCAATTTAACTTGAAGCAGTTTTTGATCCACATACGCGCTGCCACGATAATTGCTTGTCCTCGGGAGCAAGGAAAAGCAGAAAAAATATATACATAAAATCAGAGGTCAGGCGAGACGAGAGGCTTTTGTGAATTTTAATTGAATTTTTCCCTCCTTCCGCTGGAGTCGCAGGAAAAAAATTAAATCACAGCACGTTCGGTCCCCACACCCCCTTCTCCGCTCTGAGTTGCACTTGAGTGCGTTTCCATAAAGCGCAGATTTGGGGGGAAAATGGAACTATAAACTGAATCAGAAATTAACATAAAGGCCTCAGAAGTCAAGCCCAACCTGTATCTGTTTGTATCTGTATCTTTTTTTTCCACAACTCTGCATTGTTAGGGACAGCCACGCCCATAACTCCCCCATAGAGCTAACGGTTTCAATTGTTGTACATGGCCCGGCAATTTGTTTGATTTCCCGCAGCTCCCTCCTCCCCCCTCTGGACATGTCCAGCACATTTTCTCACACTGACCTGCCCCATGGAAAGCGTACAAAGCGCAATTTGCTTGGCATTTTCCGACCTTCTTTTGGGGGCACTGTAGAAAATATTTAATATATATTTTATATTTTTAGAGAGCTTTAAATAGAAGTTTAGGTTTTTTCGTTATATTAACTCTAATTTAAAAATGTAGAAAGGTCAAGTAAACACTTGCACATAAAAATAAAGTAATTAACTTGGCTTCAGCTTGAATTTTTATTGTTATTCCATTACAGCAAACATTTTTACATTTATATCTTTGTTTGGAAGGCAATAAAAGGTAGAAAATAAATGGAAAACTATTACAAATAATTTGCTAATCAGCTAATCATAAAGTAACATAAAAATAGTGGAAGTGCTTCTTTAATTTATGTTTATCAGAATTTATTGAACCTAAACTTACAAGTAAACATAAAGTATACATTTATCCTGATTTCAAGCTGAATGATATAAATGATATTTGAAACCATATTTTAAATCATTTTTGCTACAAAAGCCTTCAAATTTCTACACTCCTCCCCTCCCAAAAATTTGTTTCGTGTTTCGTTTCATTTCTTGTGGCTGTCAATTTCACAACATTTGTCAACTGACACAAATAAAATGGAAAATAAAAAATGAAAAATGAAATTTTGTGACAGTTGCTCTCAAAAAGGACAAAAATAAAGGAGCGTGTTTTCGCTTGACCTGCAAATGATTTTTGGGACTTTTGTTCTTTCAACGAATTTCAATGCAAAGTCTTTAAACGGTTTTTAAAAATGATTTGCAGATTTGCTAGAATTTATTGTGGTAACAAATTCATTAGAATTTCATGTCAAAGCAAATAAATAATTAAAAAGTTTAGCTTTCATGAAAGCTTAACATTCAAATGTGAATAAATCAATCAATTTGCTTTACAAATTTTTATTACCCAACTAGTTATAGTCTTTTGTCTTCTTTTTGGAGAAAAACATTTATTTTTCATGGAATTTTATTTTATTACTCCATTTTGTAACATTTTTTCCCCCATTTTACCACAAAAATAAATATTTAAAACTTCCACATGCACAAGCACACCACAAATTCCAATTAATTGGCAACATTTTTATGGGTAAATATAATTGCCATAAATAACAGCAAGCCTTTTGGCTGCTCCTCTACTTTGTTCTCTGTTGATTTTTCTCGATTATTGGCTCAAAATACACACAAGACGAGGCCATAAATAAGCGCCGAACTTGGTGCCAGCATAAACAACGAATATTACGCATACGCCGCCTGGTACAAGGAAAACTTGACATTGAACTTGCTGTTCTCTGTCCCTGTCCCTGTTCGATATCCCGAAGGCCATTTGGGTTGCATTTCAGGGGGTGGAGCTTAGAGGCGGCATTAAATATTCATTTGGCAGGCGGCGGCACCGACGGCTGCCATGACGACAATAAAAAGTGGCCCCAACAGGCGCAACATTTTTAATTGTTTGACCAAAACGTTCGATATATGTACAGAGTACAGAGAGTCCCCCCTAAAAATGTCTTTTTGCTGTTCCCCTAAGGAGTGTGGAGTCCTTTGGGGGTGGCACTTTCGGTGGGGGGAGGTTCGTAATGAAGCCACATAAATCTCGGCACTAAATATATTTGCCAAGTTTCTGGAGCCCAGAGCCCCAAAAGGCGAAGTGAGGCAATTAATCTTTTGCTGCGAGATATATATAAGTTGATATGTCTACAATAGGAGACAAAATAATAGCAGAGAGTTGGCTACAAAATAATACAATAAGCTAAGAATATTTATTTATATGTCATTGGCTATAATGAGTTTTAAAAGTTGTGCTAAAGGGATTTAATTTAAATTTTTATTAGTAAAAGTTTGCATTATTAATAGATATTTTTTGCATATATTTTAATAAGAGAAACTTAATTAAAATTAATTGTTAAAGAGCCTTAAGTAAATTAATTTCTATTAAAGAAACTAAAATAAATGAAACTTTAAATTTCTATTCTAATTTCTAAGAGAACCCTTTTACTGCCTAAGCTTGTCTTTAAAGCTCTTGAAAAGTATTTAATTTTCAATAATTTTAATATTATAAATAAAGTTTTAAATTTCATAAATAAATAATTTCTTATTCATATTTCAATACAATAATCATTAACACCTCCTACTTATCCTGCCGCACTTGTCTCTATAAACTTTTTTCGCCTGCCAACGCAGGACACGTAAAAAAACACTCAAGGGAGAAAGCTTGCCAGCCTTTTGGGGGATGCGGATCCAGGATACGGATGCGGATGTTAAGATAGGAATTGGGCAGGAGACATCTACAGGCCACAAAAGTAATGACACAATAAATGTGCAACGGGCAGTCAGAAATCACGGCTGTTAAGGAGAGGCTCCTCAGCTCCTTCGCTCCTTTGCTCCTTTACTCCCTCTGATTTTCCCCTGGTGCGTGTAAATTATAGATAACCGTGTTAATGTTGCAGCGCCCTAGATTTCTCTCTCTCTCTCTCTCTATTCGTTCCCCAAAAATATTCTTGGCCCCAAAAACAAACAAAGTTGTTGACGGAAGTTTTTGGCCTCGTCTGAAGTTGTGTTCGAATGAAAGTGTGCCACGACGGATGCGAGATACATTTCCACAGCAACTTCCTGCAAGAGTCCTTTTCGGAATTCTTGGACGCTTCTCCGGCAAATATTTGTTGATTATTATTTATGGCAAAAGCCGATGCTGTCGTCTGCTTTCAACTTTTCAAGCACTTTCCATTTTAGCACTCAAGGTTCGATTTTCCGTTGAAAAATTAGCAATTTGAATAATTTAATTACGCCGTGACCTGCAATTTGCGGCGCTAATTAAAACGTGCCAATGTCCACGTGCCTCGACTAACTTTTCTGCTATTTGAGCTGGAGGAGCTAACGAAATTTTAACGCTCCATATTCATTAGCTATGCGCTTTGCTTCGCCCTCCTGCCATGAGTTTGTTTTGCCTGTAAATACACGTAGTTTTTGGTTAGAGTTTTACTTTATATTTTTTTCTGTAAAGTATTTGCATGGAACGTGAGTTCTTTGATATGTAGATTTATCCACGTGGGCCTGGGAATGTATCACAGGAATCCCTAATTGCTTTTTGCTTACTCCAAAGTATTTTTGTTTTTATTCTGCTCGCCATAAAGTTGTCGAATTAAATTTAAATAAAATATTATAGTTTCTAAGTGCTTCCATATATTCCCCAAATTTCTGTTTATTTATTGCCTAATTCCTTAGCCAAACAATGCTTAAAAGATTAGAGAAAGCTTATCAAAACACAAGGTATTTATTTTCTTGCTTCCGAGCAATTAATCCTCTCAAAACAAAAGCCAAATCATCAAGTACTTTCATAAATATATATATATTCGTGTATATTTAACCAATTATTTGAATGAGCAATTACTCATGCTTTGTCAATGATTATTTAAACTTTTAGCAAATTGGTTAAGTAAATGAAATTTGGCAAATTGCTCGTTGAGCATAAATATGCGAATTTTATTGTTTGTTGACGATTTGCAGTTTCTGGAGCGGAAATTGATTGTATTTAATTTCCAGCAGAGCAACCACAATGCCAATGTGTATATATAGTATAGTATATATTTTTTGTCGGTTGTTTTTACTTGGCAGCAATTGCAGCAGTGAAACAAAGAAAATATCAAATTAGAGAGCGAGAGAGGGAAAAGCCAAAAAACTGAAAACTGTAAGCGCGTGTTGGGAATGGGAATTGTTGTACCCTGTAAAGGGGTTTTTTTGAAGGGTATATTAGTGGGGGAGGTAAGGGTTGTTTTAGAGAGAAAAAAGGGAAAATAAGAAGAAATTAAGTCTCTTTGATATTTTAACACTGAAATGTCAGCGATGACAACACTTTAACTAGCGATGTACGTGCAAATTTCAATAAATAAATATCAACAAATATATCGGGCTCAATATCATATCTAATAGTATATTGTAAAATTTCATTCAACCTTATTTTGAATATCAAATTTGACGATAGAATATTGATAATATTGAAAAATGTACAAAATGTGTTAAATAATTGCTTTGTCTTTTTATCCTAATATTTTCTTTTAAATATCGCTTTATTCCACATAAATCGCAACGTTAAATTATGGATCTATTTACATGTTGCTATAAAAAACATACTAAAAAATAAATTAAATATATTAAATGTAATATATTATATTTTATATTAAAATCGGCTTGGTTTCTATGAAGTACATTTTATGAGAAGTAGATTTTTCTATTGTTTAAATTACTTTAACTACAGGGTATCTTCTAGTTCACATTATTCAACCCCTTTATTCCGAATTGTTTTTATTTTCGGTTGCCAACTTTTGCGAGGTGCCGACGGATGGCAAAAGGAGAATTGCATTAACTCCATTCGAAGCGAAACCGCAGCCGAAAAGCTTTTGCCACAGAAATCTAATTTCGCACTCACTCACTCACTCACACCTCGTCTCTCTTCTCTTTTCCCCGTTTTTTGCAGATGTCGCATCAACTGCAGCAGACACGTCGCCGCTTGGGCTCCGTCAGCGATTCGGCGCCACCGTCAGAGTCCAGTGAGGGCACCGGCTCCTCGTCGGAGCCGCGGGACGAGTTGATTCTGCACCCGGACTGGTCGGCTCACTCGCAGTCCTCGGCGCAGCGGAGCAGCGTCCATGGGACCACATTCTCGTACAATGCCTCGGACATCGATGCGGACACCATTAGCACGGACACCACGAGCAACACCAATCTGTCGGACTACGAGCGGGGACAGGTGGAGAGCTTCTTTGGCGGTCTGGGCACCGAGATATATGTGAGCGGCGCCCTGGCGAATCTCTACGAGGGAACTGGCAAGGATGGCGACTGGCGACTGGTCTTCACCGGCATCCCAGTGATCCTGCACGACAAGGGCAACTGCCGGGCCAGGGCCATACCCAGAGTGACCCTCGTGCTGGCCGAGAGGGGCTCCTGCTTCTCGCTCTGGTCGGATCGCATTGACAATCTGTCGAACTACCGGATTGCCGGTCCCTCTTTCCACACCATGTGCCTGTCGAGCAATCACCAGCAGATGATCGGCTTCAGCTTCGACTCCACGGACGCGGCCCGTGAGCTCTGGCAGCATGTGGAGCGGCTGGTCAGTGATCCGGAGAACATAGCCTTGACCGTGCCCGGAACCAGGAAGCAGAAGAAACAGAAGCGCGTCAAGCCGGCTCCACTGCCTCCGAAGTCGCAGATTTCGCATCCGTGCCAGTTCCAACACGTGACCAGCGTGGTGAAGGAGGACAGCGAGCGGTACTACAGCATGCAGGCCTTCGGACCCCCCAATCCCCAGCAGCATCGTTGAGTAGGGTCGGGCGCGTGGATCTGGAACACGAGCGCCCTTTGGTGGCAGAGCTGAGATCTGCCAAAAACCCCCCAAAAAATATATAGAGATCCAGCTATAAACCCATAGTTTGTAGGACTTAGTATAGAACTAAGGTGTTGCATTAATCCTTAGAGATTTGAAGATTTAGAAGTATGATGATTTGCATTTAAAATATGTTGAAAAGTATGCAATGATATTTTGATAAATGTATTTTTGAGGATTTCATTCATTCATTTCATTTTATAACATTTATAAAAATCTAAAATGACTTTAAAATATTCTCCCAACAAATTTGTTCTTTAATTTTCCATGGCACACTTTTAGACCTCCCTTGAGAGTGCTTTCAAATCTCTAAAGATTTTTTGTGAAACCGAAGCTAAATCCCTTTGTTATAGGCCTAAGTTATGCCAATGTGTCCCACTCGGTTGACACATTTATCTGTGATACATTTTAGGCGTCTATAATTTAGAAAAGGTAACTGAAACAACAACAACAACAAATTTGATAAAGGAAATTTTTAAAGCAAAAATAGAAGAAGTTTTCCAAGTTATTACAATACAAATACATATATATATTATAATCAATAAGTCCGAGAGTTTTTGTAAGTCCTTTTCTAATATCACACATAGACACATAACACTCTTATGCATAATGATATATATATAAACCATATATAGTCCTGATATCTATCGAGTAATCTATGTATGTCCCATTTGCAGTCGCTGCAAATGCTTTTTGATACCTAAAAAGCTTGTTTTCTTATCGGATTATAACTAAGCCCAGACAAAAACCAGAAAAAAAAGAAGGAAAAACTAATAACAAAGTGTTTTTTTAAAACTCTATGTATCATATTATATACATGCATCTATATGCTATATATTACACCTATATCTATATATTATATGTAGCTCTAAGCATTACATCATAGCCACTTGTCTGTATATCTCTGAACTTCATATATATATTTGCCTGTGCAAAAAAGAACGCGAGAAAAAAAAAAAAACAAATAAAAGCTGAGAGAAAACAAACAAAATAGAGTATTTCATTTTAATTTTATGTTGATAAAAACCTATAATTCAATTTTTAAATTTATTGCCATTTTTCGTGTAGGTTAAATGCATTAATTACTTAATTAATCTGATTACGAAAACTGACATTGAGAGCTATGGAAAATAATAAATTTAAATTGTGTTAAAACTAATGCAACTTTTGCATCTTAAATTTCCCTTCCCTCTCATCTCAAAAGTGCAAAACATTTCATTAATTGACTGGAGAATCCGATATTGACATAAAATGCCTCATTCAAATCCGTGTCCCTCTTGTAACCTCTTCCATGTTCAATGACATAATCTAGCAGCATATCAAACCTCAATCATTTTACCCCCATGACTCAATTATTTACCATTGAGTGCACTACCAATTACAATAACAATTAAAGCCATTACGAGTGTTGGGGAGAAGTGAGCCCGCATGATAGTGCCTATGGGAGGGGATATATACTACATACACACTTGTGTCAAGAGAGCTGGACCGAAACGGGAGCTCTGATTCTGATTCTGATTGACCGATGACTGTAAAAAATACTCGCAAGCTAGTGGTGCAATAACATCGAGGAGGGATCAACTTTACATTGATTTATCGTAATTTAAAAATATCGATAAATATGGATATAAGGAATTCAAATATTTCAGGTCTTTCTGAAGGCGTAAAATGATCAAAAAGTCAGTGATTGCAAAAGGTCATATTCATTGCAATTCTCCAAAAAAACCTTCATTAATGAGCAAGAACATTTTAAGACAAAATGTACTAACTTTATCCAATTTTAAAAGGGATTACATCGTCAAATTCTTATAAGCTAACAAAAAATTTTAATTTTTAAAGTTAGTATGCTGATTTATTACCCTTTTACGAACACAAAACAAATATTCGAACTAAAATTATGTAGTGATGTATTTTAAGACTTTGATCTTTTTTAAAAAGATCACATAAAAAAATCTATTTAAAGACTCCGAATTTTTTACAAATAGCACAAATCATCGATGCTTTTCCACCTCTATTGCACATATGACACCGGCTTCCCTTTTTTTGGCCCACTCTGAGCTCTTTTGGCCAGAGTTGCACAACCAACCCACTGCCACTCGATGCGGTGCGATGCGATGCACATTTATGCTAATTAAGACACATCGAGTGGCAGTCAGGAGTGGACACAATCTCTTTCTGCGGCTCGCCTGGCTTGCATTTAATGGTCGCCTCTCGTTTTATTGTTTTATTAATGCTATTATGCGGCGCATTTATTATTTCATGTCCGACAATTAAAACCTACAATTTTTGTTTGTCGCCGTTGAATAATGTGCAGTTATATGTTGACTTGGCCAACACTCACTCACTGTCAGGCCATCCATCTCGCTGATGCAATGCAAACGCAATTGTTTCTGCGAGTACTTGAATTCCCACAGCAGAAAGTCTAATTAACTGGCAGCAGCGACCTTGATTAAGTGCGAACAATGCCGCGGAATTTGCAACAAAAGCCGGGAGAAATGGGTTAAGCCCAAGAGCTAATGGAGTCGAGGGGGAGCAATGTCTCTGGATCAAGAAGTTGCTTTATGGGTCAGCTCTTAGATAGTTAAATTTGCTTGAGAACTGTCTAGGGAGTCGCTTATGGGAAAACTAATTTCAACAATAAATAAATAGGAGTTTTTATGTTACTCTTCATAAAGAAAAATAAAATTGAAGGGCGTACAAAGTGGACGACTATATCATAAGCGGCTAAATTTCGGGTTATATAATATATTTGTCCAATTTACCTTCGCCCTTTTTAACATATTTTCTTATTATTTAAAATATATTCGTTTCTCTGAATTTAGAATTTTTGCATATATAAAACTAATATCTATAAATACACCTAATGAGGTCACTTTTGGTTTTCAAATTATCTCCCAAAATCACCCATAAAATGAACCCTATTAACTCCCGGCACTTGGAAATTTAATCAACTTTGCTTGTTAGCCGAGTGCATTTCTAACCACTTTCAACTTATATACCAATATTCGTTCCCTCAAATGCACACCAAAGCGTTTTAATCAAAAACTTGCTAAGCTCCGAAAAATTCAGTTTTTGCCATTCAACGTTGTTGTTGTTGTTGTTGCCTGGCCATATGATGTGGTGTGTGGAGTGTGTGTGCGTGTGCGTGTGTGTGTAATGGCCAATACTTTGCCTGCATTTTTGATGGGACCAAAGTCTGCTCCCTGCTCTCTGCTCTCTGCTCTCTGCTACTCCTGCTGCAGTTGCCATTGTCCACAAGCGGAGGAGCCGGAGACCGGGTTTGGGGCTAATGGCAAAGCAATCCCCATTTCCCCATATCTAACGGAGAACTGATCCCTGCCAAAACATGCAAAATCATGGACAAAGCCATTCCCTGATTCAACTCTCAACTCTGTGGAAAAATTCAGAAATTGCATTTGCTTTCGGTTTCGACACAGAGGTTTTTTTACCCCCACACACAAAAATATGCACATTGAAAAATGTATAGAAAAAATAAGAAAAAACAATACAAAATATAATAAACTCAAGAAATAAATAATAAATACAACAACTACATTAATAAATAATTTACTAAAAACATACAAGTTCAAAAATAATAACTAAAGGGTTCAAAAAATTAAAAATGATTCGGAAAAGTATGAAGTATTAGGTTCTGAGTTTGAATTAATCTTTTCTTGTCTACTTTTGTTTTAAAAATATTTTAAATAAATAAAGCTTTTCTTTTGTATTTTTAATAATAAATTTAATTTAAAATCCGTCAATAATATGTGTGCCTGAATAATAAACAAAAACAATCAAATAAAGTTATTTTTGTATATCTTTTTCTGTATTTAACATTTCATATCAATCTTTTCTACACATTTCAAATGTTTTAATTTCTTTTCCTCAATGATATTTTTAATCAAAAAGTTATAAAAGTGATATTTTACTTAAAAAGTAGTCTTTACATAAATTTAAAGTTATTTTCCATAATAAACTTTTGTTCTGTGCACAAATTCCTATATCTGTGTGCGATTGTGGGTGCCATGTTGGGTGAGGCCGCAAAACATTTTGATTATTTTAGTTGACTGAGGCAAAAGTGCGGCTTAATTGTTGCCAACAAACAATAAGCGGAAGCTTGCGGCTTTAACAAATCTCGACAAACTGCGAGGGAGATGGGCGATGATGTTAAGCGATGGAAGTTGACAGAAACGCCAATGCAAACCCACAGTCAACGGCATTAAAATCATCTCAGATGCCAGTCAGGCGCCCAGCAGATGATGATGATGATGCTACCGCTGCTGCTGGATCTTTTGTCCTCAAAAAAAGGCATTAAGTTCCAAAAGAAAATGTAGACGAAGGCTCGCCTCCAAGGTAAGGCGTTGCCACAGGTCCCAGATCCATTTCTTGCTCAGCTTTTCAACGCGTGTTCTGTATTTGTAAACAATTTGGCGAGTGACACCAAAGGCACTTGTGACCTTACCCCGGACTCGGCTTTCTTCTGCCTTTCAGGGCTCCGGGGCACACATATTTATTCAGCACATCACAGCAACCCATCAACACATCGTGTTTGGCTTTTGTGGACTTAAACTTGCTCGCATTTCCATAGTTACTGTCCTAGTTCTGGTCCGGCATGGTCCGGGATGGCCATGGGGGGATTGAGGGAATCCTGTGGTCAAATAAAACCAAAATCCAGACATAAGTTGACCCTTTTTTGCATTTGTTGCTGGCCAAAAATAGATGTGGAAAACTGACCTATAAAAGTAAGCAGAAATTGCCAATTTAATTTGAATTGGTTACAATTTTAATCCGCATTTCTCATCAATGTTTGACTGGCATTTGTTTTTATTGGCTTCCAATTTTGATGGGATTAGTTTTGGCATTTTTGATTACTGAAGTGGATTTGAGGGAAATGTTTAACAGTTAAAATTTATGTATTTATTCAAAGGATAATTAAGCTAAGGATTTATAAATTATTTTTTCATAAATATGGAAATTCTTTTGACTAAAATCTTTAACAATTTAATTCATTTGATTTATTTAGCTATATTTTCTCCCTGAATACCTTCACCTCTTAACTAATTAACTCCCTGACTTGCCAGCAATTTGTTTAAGGCCTTCAAGTGTTAAATCAAATTCTCAACGATATTAATAATGGGCTAGGCTCTGTCTTCTGACTGTCTGCCCTCATCCTCTCCCCTTCAATAGTCTGGCTTCTCTGGCAAGGTTCATATAGTAACCACACCTGAGTGACTGCGGCTCTAATAGCCGCATCTCCTACTCCAACTCCAACTCCTACTCCAGCTCCACCTTCTCCTCCCCAGCGAAAGATCAAAAGTCGCCAGAGGAGGAGCACAGGAGGAGCGAAGAAGGTGTACAGATCAAAGAGCTGGAAAAAGGCAAACCTGTTGGGGAAGAAGGAACTCAATTGCAAAACTAAACGAAGTGCGCTCCCCGCTGTTAGCAGCTCATCCTCATGTGGCAAGATCGGCCAGAAACAGGCGCAACACACACATGTGGCAATCAGGGCCACCAGAGCCCCTCTCATAAACATGTTTTCTGGATGTGTTTGCTTATGTTGCACTGAGAAAAATAGGTCTCTAAAGAATTCTTAAGGTAGAAAGTGGAGAGAATTAAAAATTGATTACCCAGACTTTGAGTGCTATTTAACATAGCATACTTTTATGAGGTTCTGTTGTTGAAGAATTTTTTATTAACATTTATTTATTCTTATTTTTTTCCCAATTTTTTGGTAAGTGCTTGGTGTTCCGCTTCCCTCCCAAAGATTCCTCCTCCTTATTCCCATCCGGGGTAAGTCAAGCGAGGCGATCTTCTTTGCAGTCCAAGTTCATTGCTCTGGGTGTCGTCTGTGGCGAGTCTGGGCGGCTCCTCCGCCACCAGCAAGCAGCTCACGTGGACGTGTTGTGTAATTGCGAACATGCAAAAATATGCATCTTGATTGGCGTGGACTCTTCACTGAGACAACTGCCTTGCCTGGACCCGACTCCCATTAAAAGCGTTTACTGAACTTTTGATTAATTGCACATTTCCAGGCGCCACCACCATCACCGGTTTGTGCCCTGAGCCGGCTGAACTTGGCCGGAAAAACGGGTTACAATCTGTGATTTATTTGACAGCCGCCCGGGCACAATGCGTTTGACACTTTTCCTATTTGCATAATTCCCGCTGACGAAAGTCAATCGAAAAAGACATTAAGGAGAGGCACGGATTATGCGCTGTCCAGCAGCAGGTGAGCAACCTCTATAAAAGTGTTTACAACAAGTTTACAAAGTCTTGATTTTTTATGTACTGTAATTTTAATTCAACTGAAAAGATATGACAAATTTTATGAGGAAAAATCAGCATTATATTAGCTTTGAAAGAGTTTTTAAAAAAGGCTTCCTTTAGAGGATGGAAGTATCTACTGACATCTGTTGGGAATATTTAGAACTACTGATAAGCTGCGCTTCAAATACTAGCGGCTGTTTTGGGAAACTTTGAACTATATACATGTAAAAAACGGTAAACTTAAGATAATTTTACTTAAAAATTTTATTAGTTAATATTAATATGAAAAAATGGTTTAAGTTATGATTATTCTTTTAGACTTATGACATATTCATACAGACAGAGTCACTTCCCCATAAACCCTATAAACCATATATATTCATAATCAGCATGAAAGTTTACAAAAATTTGACTATTTTTAATTTGTAAACTTATTGTGCTGTATGGTTAACCTTATCAAAAATAGCTCAGAAATATGACTTTCTAAATAACAACCACATTAATCCAATAAAATAAAATCATTGTTGTATTTGCAGTTTATTATTAGGAAAAAATATAAATAAAATATAAATGCATTATGGTTTTCCTTCTAGAGACTCCTGATCCTAGCAGTATTTACTCTTGAATTCGTAATCATCCTCGGAGCCAGTGGCCAGTAGATCCTCCTTGCAGCCGTGATGCGACCGATGGACATCGGAGTCGAAGCACTCGTCATGCAGGCGCTTATCCCTGCTCTTGCTGCGCTGCCTCCTCGAATGGGCGGCATGACCATGACCATGACTACTACTTCCATGACCGTGCGATCCTCCATGGTGATTGTGATGATGCTCCGGCGGAGGGGGATGATGGATCGAAGCCTTGTGGTGGAAGGAGGACGGTGGACTGAGATCTCTAGGCGGCCGGCAGTGATTCGAAGGAGGTATGGGATCATCGTACCGCGGACATGGATGATCGCCCACGGGCGAGGCGGTCTCATAGCGCTTCGAGAGCAGCGTAAACTCCTGGTGGGCAGAGCACAAGGCCTGAAGGCGATGCAGTAGATCGGTCTCGGGTAGATCGCGAAGATGCAAGGTCCTGGCCACCGAGGTGCGGAAGGATTGCAGATGGGAGAGCCGCTGATTGGCATCCGAGAGCTGGGAACTCAAGCGATTGACATCGTCGCGCATGGACTGAAAATAAGAAGGTAAATAATTTATTAAATAATTCTTATTAAACTCCTTCAACTCACATTAATCAAGGCCTCATCGCGACACCGCCGATTCTGGTTAGACTCGCAGGAGGACTTTAAGCGCTCCTTCAACGCACTCATTTGGGACAGCAGCCGGGTCTTCTCATCCTCCAGATCGCAAATCTGCGTGGTCAGCTCATCGATCTTCCTAGCGCGTTCCAGGGAAGTGATCTTGTACTCCACGGCCTCGGCCAGTTGGGCCTTGACCTCTGCTATCTGGGATCGGGCATCAGCCAGTTGAGCACTCAGCTTGTCCACTTGCTTCGAAGCCTTTTTGGCCCGACAGACGGCATCATCTCGCTCCCCCTGCAACATGCACTTGCCCCTGGCTCCATCCTCTATGATGGCCAACTTGCGACGCAGCAGCTCCAGATGAAGATCCCTGCGCTGGACTTGCTCTCGCAGGACCCGGACCCTTCGCTGCAGATTGTAAACGCTGCTGCTCTCTTTAAGGGGAATATCGTGGCAGGATCTCTCCCGACGCAGCTTGCCATGACCATGACCATCGCAGCAGGCCTTCTCGGGGCTGTGTGAGTGATGGTGATGATGATGATGGGCGGTGGCCACTTCGTGCTCACAGTGAGCGGTGAGCCGCTCGGCGCGTTCAAGAAGATTCTCCGCCATGAGATTTGTATCGGTTCCGAGGGCAGGCGGGGCAGAGCACTCGCTCCAGTTCATGGCATTGGCCAGACGCTGCAGGAACTCCGACAGTCCCATGTGATCCTTGCGCAGCGTGTGGATCTCCGCATGGCATTTCTCCAGTCGATCGGAGAGCTCACACTTCTGGGCCTCGCCGGAACGGAGGCGGCACTCGGTGTTTTGCTGGGTCTCCTTCAGCTTTTCGTGCTCGGTGTTTAGCTGATCGCGAAGGGAGTGCATTTGCTGCAGAAAAAAGGATTATTTAGTAATTATTCAGTATTCAATATAATAATCAAACCCACCGCATGCATGGCCTGATTCTCCGCTAGGGTCTCCCTTAGCTTATCCTTGATGAGCGTCTCGCAGGGCTCTGGGACATTCAAGAGGTTACTCAATCCCCGCAAGAACTGCAGGCGATCTCCCTGGGTTCTGTCCAAATTGTTCTGCAGGCGATGGCACCTTGACTCGAAGCCCCTCAGCTCCTCCTTGAGCTTCTCCCCATTGATCTCGGACTCGGTCAGGCGATCCCTCTGGATCTGCAGATCCCTTTCGTACTGTCGACAGCGTCCTTCGAGCTCGTGATTGTGATTCCCAGCTCCATCCAGTTGGGCCGTCAGCCGCTGCTTCTCTATATTGGCCAGAGACTTCAGGTTGAGCAGCTCATTCTCACAGGAGCTGAGGGTGTCACAGGTGGAGCTGACCTTGGCCTTGGCCCGTTGCAGTTCCACCATCACCTCCTCGGCCCGGGACACAATGCACTCGGGCGTGGCATGGGAATTCTGGTTGCCATCGCACACATCCATTCCCAGAGCGATGCTCAGGCGACGCAGGAGATCGTGTAGCTGCGACTTGGCCTGCTCCTTGTGGGCCTCCTCACTGGCCACATGGGTCTCCAGGTGCTGGATCTTGCAAATGAGCTCCTTGTTGCGCTCATCCGAGCTGCGCTTCTCCCGCTGCAAGGTGCTGATTGTGGCATCGCATCTGGCTTGAACGGATTGCTCTCGGCTCTCGGCATTCTGGAGGCGACTCTGCAGGGATCCGATGAGCGCCGTTTGCCGGGCAGCCTGCGCCCGAAGGTTCTCAATGTCGGCCTCCTTGCTGCACAGGGCGGTGCGGGTTTCAGCGAGCTTTTGGAATAGGTTTTAAAGGATTTTCAGTATTAATATCTTAGCAACTTAGGAAACTTATAAATTTATTTTACTCATTTTATATTAGTATTTTTTTTAAACACTTCCATTTAGAATTTAACTATTTCTAGCTAGTAAAGAGTCTGTCTTGGGCTTAATTAAATATTATACGATTTTTTACCTCTCCTGTAAGCCTCTCCTTTTTGTAGGATAATGCAGCCAGTTCACTGCGCAGAGTGGTGGTGATATCCAGCCCATGGTGATGCTCGGTAACAGTTATTCCCGCACTGCCACAGGATGTGTCCAGCTGTAAAATAAATATAAAACATTAAAAACCAACTAAAAAATATAATTTTTACTTCTAAATTTTGATTTTAATAAATATAATTTAAAAATTATTGATGTGTTAAATAGTTTTCTGTTACTTCTGTTATTTCTGAATTTAAATAAACTTTTAACTAGAAACAAACAAGAAACTTTTCGAAAGTAGAAGTATCACTTTAGGGCATATTTCCTTGACTTTGGCACTTTAAATTATTATTTATTTAGCTGCTTTTGCTTAGTTTTTTTATTATAAATTTTACATTTCTCAGAATACTCAAAATAAATAATTCTTTAGGTATTTTTGCTTATTTATTTAATTATAAATTTAACATCTCTCAGAATTATCAATATGAATCATTTTTTCTCTAGCTCTTTTTATTTATAAATATTATATCTCTTAGAATTCTCACAATTCCTCTTTAATTTAAAACTCTTTTCAAAACCTCTCCCTCTCTCCTACCAAATGATGATGATGTGGCGACAAACCAGCACTGTGTCCCAGGTGGTGGTGATGCAAATGATTGTCACTGGGCATTTTCGGAGCACCCCAAAACTTAACCGTTCTCCGCCGTGGCCGCCGATGAACTGAGCCCGCAGTGGCGGCGTTAAGCTCCTGGTCGTGGGCCTAACAACCTCTGCCTGGCACCGAGGAATTTACTCCAACATAACATCACACAATGCTCGAGTTTATGCTCCAAGTGAAAACGAGCTCAATGGCAGGAGCAGGTGTGGCAGGAGAAGGAGTCAAGGGAGAAGGAGCACGAGTGGCAGGAATAGAAGAAGGAGCAGTAGCAAGTTGCGGGAGCTGAGGAAGCACGGAACTATAGCCACATTTACACATCGGGGTAACTTTGCAGTTTGTTTGGATTATTTGGGTCATTCACATGGCGCCAAGTGGCGAAGTATGAATACGTACGTATGCGAGGAGTATCCAATGCAATATCCACAACGGACTCACGCACGCAAATGCGGATGAGTCCTGGCATGAGGTAAGGGTGGTTACTTGGTTTCCACGGTGGAAATTTTGCACTCTAGGCCGGAAGCGGAAAATGAGGTGTGCAAGTTTTTGGCCAATTGTCTGCACTTTCCAAAAGGGGGGAAAGAAAAGACAAATGGGAACTGAAAATGTGCTGAACATTCGATAAGCTGGCCAGAAGTTAATTATGCAGCCAATTGAGTGTGGCTTAAAAAGGAAATTGAAATTGTTTTTGGAGAGAAAATGTAGCAAAGGCTTTAATATAGACGGTTTTGTGATTCTAAAATTAAAGATTTAGTTGCTAAATATTAAATAATCAAATATGAAAGTGATTTAATGCTTATTAAAAATGTATATCTTCTAGTTTTCTCAATTTGTCAAGCTTTTAGTGGTATTTCCTTTACTAGAGAGAAGTACTAACTAATGCTACTTAGTCATAGTTTTTAGACGAGTTCTCCGTGTGCTCCAAGATCTCCCCTAAATTCAAACGATCAAACCCCAAACTAAAAACCATTTAAGTATTATTTTATTTAAATAAATTATATTCTCCTTAGCTTTGATCCTAATTCTTAAAGATTGCATTTCATGAGGCTCTAAATGTCTGGAATTTTTTTATAAACCCCTATTAATTCTCAAAGATTGTATTACATGAGCCTCTAAATTACATCTCTCCCTCTCTTCCCTCTAAGAACTCTTTCTTTAATTATATGCACCCTTTGACAAGTTCCTAAACAACAATCCCAACCACTGTAACTCCTACCGATCCCACCGAATTCTATGCAAATCCTCGCCTCCCCCTCGGACAAAAAAACATCATTAGAGTTCCCCTAACAACCGCATAAATTTGAAACATAAAAAAGCGACGAACAACAGTCGTTATTCAATTGCGAAATCGCATAAATCTAGCCTGATATGATGATGGCGATGTACCTTGAATATGGCCATTTGGCACACGATTTCGCGAGTCTAATTTTAGGCAGTTGGAAACAGCCATGGCTCACCTGGTGGTAAGTAGGAATGGGGGACGGCACTGTGGTCATTATGCTTCCGGGACTGATTTTTGTGACACTTTTCGAACCGCACAAAACCTCAAACACTTGCCAATCCTCCGAAGTGTTGCCATTGGTCGTGGGACGCATGTTGACCGGCATTCCAAAGGATTTTATCTAAAAGCAAACCCGAACTGCCGCTGAAGAATTTCTACACTCTCTATTTTCTAGGCGTCGGACAAAAAATAACAAGCAAATAGGCAAAGTTATGCGGCGACTTTCAGGTGGTTGCCACGGCGCATAAAATAACTATGCACGGAGGACGCGTTGCTCCTAGTCGGTGTGGGAGTTACTACGGCGACGTGGAGTGCATGTAATTTGATTTTCTAAACTGCAATTTTCTACAAAACTCAACCCTCCCCTCGCAGTCGCTTAACTGTAATTTCATTTGTCTCCAAACAAACCAAAAAATAATAATGAATTTGGTAAATGTTTGCCCTAAGTTTGGTTCGAAACCTTCCCCTTTCCCTTGCTACTGCCAATACCCAGATCCTTTGGCAGTGACTTTGACAGGAATAATAACAACAACATGAACCCTTTGGGGGTTAAGTTCACCAGGCATTACACAGAGTTATTTGATTATTTTGTTTGGGTTGCCAACATAAATATACATATTGTCGAATATCGATGCGCTATTTAGAATTTGGTTGCTTTCTTTTTTTTCTTGTCCTTTTCCTGCTTTGGCTTGTAGACAGCCTCTATGGTCTTTACAGTGGCTGCCACATCAATGTTGGCTTGTTCAGCTTTAGCCTGAGGAAAAAGAAGAAATCAATTAATAAAATTAATGTAATTAAATCTGTAAATAACAAGGAATCCTTTAAAGACAAGCAGAGTTAAGGGGTACAGCTTGTGTTTCTTTTTACCTGCTTATCCCTTCGTATTTTCTCCTCCGTTGCCATCAGTTCCCTTTCCTCGGCAATTCGCCGCTTGTATATCTGCTCCTGCTCCTTATAGAACTTGAGATCGTCCTTGAGCTTCTGCACCGCAAGTCGTCCCACCGTGCACTCCACCTCGGCATTTTCTAAATCGTTCTCGTAACGCACCTGCCACTCATAGAGCTGCTCCCGCAGACCGTTCACTTCGAGGGAGTAAATGTTCTCCGTGTGGTTTTGCACCAGCTCGTCCTGGTAAATGGTATCCTCCAGGTCCCTGAGTTGCTTCTCCAGCTCCTCCTCGCGTCCATTAAGACGCATCAGCCGCTGGTCCGCACAGCTCCTGTGCCAGTTGATTCGATAGCGCAGCTCGATGGGATCCATAGCTAAGATCGGTTAAGGATTTTGTAAATATATTCAAAACTCGAGGTGAGGCTGCCTCCACTCACCGCTCACGTCCTCGATCTGATCCAGGACCTCCGTCAGGCGAGTGTTTTTGATGTCGACACTGCTGGACGTATCCAGCCTAATGGCCGCCTTTAGTTTGTCCCTTATGTGGCGGTTGTCAGCGAGACCCTGAATCCACTCGCCATCCAAGTTGTACCTGGCGTCACTAAGAGGAGAGTAGCAAATATTAAAGAAGGGAATCTGTGTAAAAAATAACCACTTACCGGAGCAAGTCTATGCTGTTGTTGCAGAGATCATGATCATCGCAAAAGTCCTCTCTGATCTCGTAGATCAAAAGAATAATTTCCTGCAGATCCGTACGGAACTTGAGGCAGTCGAGATCTTCTGAGGTCCGCTCCCGATTCATCACGTCAAGGTACATCTGGTTGTGGTCCAGTCGCGATAGAAAGTAGTCCAGCGACCAGCTGAACAGACGGTACGGAACTTCGTCCAGATTGCCGGGCCAGGGCCTGGAGAAGAGGCGCAGCTGCCTGATCAGGCGCACCGTCATGAACTCAATGGCCGCCTTCTGGCACTGTTGATGGAGCTCCGCCAGCAGGGTCAACCGATGCTCGTACCCATGGGACAGCCTCATCGATAGTTTACGCTGAACCATGCTACTGCGAACGTATTCAAACCACTTGCGCATAATGTTTCCAAGGAGCTTCGTCTTGTCGGGCGTGTCCTCATCGGCAGCCCACTTTATTGGCCCCTCAGCTATGGACATGTTCCTCGGGCCCAACGTTAATCTGGGCTTCAGGGCACTGATCCTCCTCTCCTCCGCATCCACGTACTTCTGGATGAACTCATCGCGACACATGGAGGGATCGATGTCGGGCAATGGAAACTGAATTTCATACTGGTCGGATCCCGGGGATAAGGATTCAGTTTCTGCAGTATCCGCTATAACCAGACTTTTTCGAACTTTTTTAGACATTTTTATTTGAAATAAATTTTTACGGTTATTTTTGTTTTTGCTGTATGTGTTTGTATAGTCAGTGTTCGCCTGTCACTTTAAAAATGATTATGAGTTGACGAGACTTCTTTACTTCAATTCATGATATTGCTTAAAATTTACTTTAGAATATTTTATATATTTAATAAAATTTTAAAGTCTTACAATGTTTAATAAGTCGTTACTTTGTGATAAATTGATTTAATACAATCGAAAGAAAATACAAATAAATTATTGTCTGTATTGTATTGTCTTTTTCGATAAAAATAGAAAAAAAAGGAAAAATAATAATTTTAAGACCTAAGTATTTATAATTTTAATCAATTCAAATCGATTTACTTTTCAAATTTGTTAGAAAACACCTTTCCACTGAAAATAGATTTATTCCCAGCTATAATTTTTACGTACTTTTCCTCTCGATATTTATCAATTGTCATTCAAAAACATTTAAAAAACATATTTATCTGTTGAAAATATCATTTTATTTGTTCTTATTTTGCGTTGCAAACATACTTGAAAGATAATTAAGATCGCAAATGGAGCTTCAGTTTGTCAGGACTTTCTTCCAGACTTCCTTTTCGCCTCCATCTGCTTCTTCTTCTGCTGCGACTCTGTCGAAGCCCTCATCGCGGGAGACTCGGCGTCCGTCTTTCGCCTCTCGATTTGCGATCCGGTCGTCGATACTTGGTCCTTCTTTTGCGACTTCCTCTTCCTTACTAGCTTCTTCCCTGACGACTTAACAGCCATTTGCTTCTCGGGAGGCTCCGTCCCTCCATCCAATCCTGCTTGAGAGTCTAGGCGGGGCTTCTCCTCCGCGGCATCTAACTGCCGCGCCTCGTCTATTTGCCGGAGATACATCTCCTGCGTTTCCTGGTAAAACTTGAGATCGTCCTTGAGCTTCTGCAGGGCAGAGCGGGCCTGGGAGTTCTTGATTTGGATGTCCTCAAGATCGTTATCAAGCCGCACCTGCCACTCACTGATCTTTTTCTTGAGCGCCTCCACCTGATTGATGTACACACCTTCAGAGGATATCTGAATACCTATGTCCTCTTGCTCCTTTCGCACGATTTCGTTCAGCTTCTGGCGAAGCTTCTGCTCCCGACCATCCATTTTCATCTCATGCTGATCCGCGCAGCTGGTGGTCCAATTTATGTGGTACCTCATCTCAATGGCATCGTGTGCTGTGTGTGACGGGGCACAAAATTAGATCTGGCGAGACTTGTGTTCAGGTATCCCCCTCACCGGTGATGCGTTCGAAGGCACCTAGCGCCTCGGCTTTAAGGGTATTCAAGTGGGCAAGGTTCTGGTTGCTCTCGAACAGGCCGACGGCCGTCAGAGCGTACGTGACCATTTTGAAAGCTTCCGTACTCTTCAGCCACGGCGGATGCGTGATGTATTTGGCATCTCTATGAATTATTATGAAAATTAGGTTACACACACAGCCTTAAAGAAGTCCCTACCTCATATACTGGAAACTCCCCTCGCATAATTCATCGCCGTCGAAAAATTCCTGACAAATTTGGTAGGTTATCAACTGGATTTCCTTCATGTCCCTGCGGAACTTGAGGCAATCGAGATCCTGCTGACTCAGCTCCCAAATGAACTCGTCAAGGTACGTCTGTTTGAGAGACATCCGGTCAATGAAGTCCTCCAACGACCAACTGAACAGATTGTTGGGAATGTCGTCCAGCTTGCCGGGCCAGGGATTGGCGAAGACGTTCAGCTGCTTGCGCAGCCGCACCGACACGAAGTTCATGGCCGCCATCTGGCTTTGGCGATTGAGGTCGATGAGCATCGAGCACCTCAACCTGATGCTGGCTATGTGCTCCTCCCTAGTCTTCCTCAGAGCCTGCCCCTGGCGATGGCGTAAGAAATCCTTCACGCACAACGTATCGGCAGTCTCTGGGGGTTGCAGAACCTCGTCAATTGTCGTCATCCGCCTGTCGTCAATCTCGGATGCAAGCCTCAACGATCCGATCCGCAATTCGTGCTCTTTCACAATGTTTTTGAGGAACACATCGCGGCAAATGGACGGATCCGTGTGCTCCGGCAACGGGAATTGGATCTCATCCCGTTGCACCTCATCCCGTAGCACCTTCTCGTAGTGAAGTTTTGGTTTCGACTGTATCTTTTTCAACATTTTGCTATATATATTTCTTTTTTTCTTTTTTTCCTACAGTGTGCTTGTGTTTCAGTGTGTATTCGTTGCTTGTTTTCTTATTGTGACTTTTTAGGATTATATCGGATAGCGCTTCGGAAACGTAGAGAAGGTCCCACTTTGTTAAGAAAAGAATTATCTTCAGGCTATTTGCCTTAATTATTTTTTATTATATTTTCGATAACAAACGTTCTGGTATCGAACTCGGTAGGCCAAGAAAGTTTTCCTTGTCAGCCATAAACTGTCTAAAATTTTAGTTCGTCGGTTTCCCTTAGAGGATACGAACTCCTCTGGTGTTATTTTTTATTTCCATTTTTATTTGTTACCAAGTTTGCTTAATATCAACATTTTTTTTTGTTATTGCAGTACAGTAAGTCCTTGGCATTATTAAGGAGATTTAACGTTCTGAAATCTGTAATATTACTGTCTTCATTTTTTACTTTTATATTGATTTATTAATTATTTACATTTTGTTTTAATATAGTGAGAAAAGTAAAATTTGTGTATTGTAATTTAGATTTATTTAACGTAGGTAAGAGTTTGACTAGAGTTATATATATATATCACTGGCAATACTTTATTTTGATATGCCTTTACCAGCTGTTGTCATAATTCTGTTTTTTGTTTAATGTAAAAACAAGAATATATAATTCTTCCTAAGCAAATCCAGTTTCAAAACTCCCTCCAGTTAGTGTTAGAAATGTCTCGTCCAAAGTGCCGATAACAAAACAGCTGCTGACACAGAGCAAAGAAAACAAGCAATCGCCATTCACATGTCGACGTGTCAGCACATTTCTTTAAATTTTTGAATGTGTGTTCGTTTTGTTTTTTTATTATTGTCCCTAGTTTTGCACAATTGTTTCCATCAAAACTTAGTTACAACGTTTACGCAATCGACGCCACACAGGTGAGATAAAGCACCTGCTAAGGTGCACGTGCACGGTCAGTGTCAGTTTCAGTTTCTCACTTCATTTCGGCTTGCCAAGTCCAGTTTCGCACAGGTGCGTTGTTTGTGTGTTGTGCAAAGGTAAATAAGAACGCGGCTTTGCATATGTATGCATGCATTAGGAGGTGTGCGTGCGTTTATGTGTGTCTTATTTTGCGGCACATTTGTTTATAAGTCTGATTAGAAGTCAGCTGTGCATATTTGCACCTCTTATATTCATAATATAATACTGTATATTTGGTTCTTAATTACCCTAGCGTGCGTGTGTGAGTGATGGGGTGTGCGCCAGTGTGTGTGAGCTCAGGGAATGGAAAATCGTAGTTATTACGTGCAACGCTGCGTATGAGCAATAAACTGTAATTGAGTCAAGGTCACAAAACTAGCAACAATTGGCTTTTAATTTCGAGTATTTTTTGAAGTTTGATGAGCATTTCTCTTCGAATGATCTTTGTTTCAGTTTAAATAAACGTTTGGCTTTTATTTGTTAACAGCCATATATTCCGAAGGTGTATATCTTTCCATAAATTAAAAAAAAAAGAGAAATTGTCAGGATACTTTGTAAACCATAAATCATTTCTTAAAGAAAAGATTCCCGTGAAAATATAAAATTTGTATGAATGCCTATTTTTATGATCACTAAAACTACCTTAAACATTTTAATACAAAAATAAATACTCTTTAACAAAAATTAGACAAATCTAACGATTAACAAATCCTTCACAAAAGTAATATATTATCAAAATTAGGTCAGATGCTTAGTCTTTGCTAGGAGAACTTGTACGGAAAGCCCATATTATTATTATTTTAGAAGTACCGACCAACTAATAGTTGCCGTTTATTTTCTATAATCTTTCCACTGACAGTTATATTGATTTATGTTTAAACTTATTTGTTTTTCTTTGTATGGAGACCCTCCTTTTCCCATATTAGTTTTTGTAATCTAGCCGAATCGAAGCCCGATTTATTGTGATTCCTTATAATTGATGTGGGGCGTTAATAACAAGCGATCACGACTGACAGAGTTTGCTTTGCAACGGTTGGGCAACCACTGCCGCTGCTCCATTGGTTGGTTTGCTGGTCCGATAAGGCTAAGAAATAAACAAAATAAAGAAAAGCAGACGAGAGACAGGCAGTGCAACACTGCTGTGAAATCACAATCAAAATGCAAACAGAGCTCTGGCTTTAAGAAGTTGAGCAAATATCCAAATTAACGCTGCTGCAAGTGCCGACAGGGGGGCCCCTCACACACTCACCCCCACATAATCAAACTCACGGGACAGGTGAATAAAAAGCAGATACAGTGGAGCTTATCAAAGAGGAACAATTAAAGGGGTTTCATTTTTAAAACACTAGAAACAAGGTTGGACCTTTAATGTTAGGCTAGGATCACGTTATGTTATTGTTCTCTTAGGAGGATGTGTAGGTTTTGTTATGTTTATATTAATTTTTCCGAGTAAAATATTGGTAAAATACAAGGATACTGACTCTATATTTTAGAATTCGATATACAATGTGATAAAAATCGATACTCTCTTCCGAACATATCAAAATGCGGCAAAATGAACTCGTTTTAAACTGTCTTTAGTGGAAATAAATACAAAGAGAGAGTAAACAATGTAATTTTAACAATAAAAAGTACAACATTTAAACAAGTAAACAAAAATAAATTAAATAAATAGTTCAATTTGTACATTTGTTTGATTATATCGATTTTTTAACCGATAAATTTGTAAGGCGATATATTTGTCGACCTATTTTATTTTATTCTTAAAAATGTTTTTCTATTTTATCAAAAGAAATCCACTTGACCTAAAATCCATTACTTTTAAGCTCATTTTCGAAGCTCAATATAAAGCTTAAACGTTCTGAATTACACACACTTCACTGTACACTAACTCAGTGTTCAGAGACACACAAACACATTGGCAAATAAGATATGAAGAAGACGTCGACGAACTCGTTTCAATTGAGACTCAAAACCGAAACTGTGAAACACAATTCATTCCTCTGGAGAACGCGCAACCGAAAACATTTTCCACCTCGCCTCGCATTCAATTCGCCTTCTAATTGGTATTTGTTTACATTCGGGTCTCTGGCCTTTGTTTTTATTTTTTAATACTTGCGTCTCCAGTAAGAGAGCCCGAAACCGAGCCAAAGCCCCGTCCCAAAAATGGAGCAGTGGAACAATGTTGAGCTGACGAACATGTCCAAAAAGTCGTATACTTTGAATCATGACTACGATGCTGCCGCAAAGTTGAACAAGGAGAACACGCAGCCATCCTCGAATGGTAATGGAACGAGTTCGGGTTCGGAGAAGCAGCCTCCAGCAGAGGCAGCGCCAGACAGCAGCAGTGATCTGCTCCAGCCAGGATCCGATGTGAAGCCGAAAGTGGAGCCCGACGATGTGGAGAGTTTGCTGCGACGCCTCTACGGGATTACGATAAGCGAGGTCAAGGAAATTGTCGCCTACGACGATCGCAACTTCTTCGTCAAGGAGGATAGGTAAGCAAGCGATTGGATAACTGAGTTGAAACATTATTACGTCCCAGTAGCACATCCGGAGCTTTATCTGGGGTCACTGTATTAAATATACAATACAATTGCGGTCAGAACAATAGTTTGGAGAGAAAACGTTAAATTAAATTAAAATAAATTAAAAATTAAGGCTTTGATGTATCAATACTGTTTCGAAATTTAATGTGTAATCGATATTTTAACGTTTTAAGCGATATTTTTCGATATCTGAATTTTCGATACATACAAAGTTAGGATATTTTTTCATATTCAGATCGATATTTTTGTCAATAAATCTTATTTTACATAACTTTTTAATATACATTCCTTTCTCCTTAATTTTCGATATTTTTTAACATTTCTAATTTCTTTATATTAAAATTAACGATATCTTCTTTATAATATTATATGTCATGACCATCCCTAGGCTTGATTTTAGAGCGTGATATGGTACTTAACATGAAAATCAATTCCAAATGAATCCCAATATTCAAATTAAAATATCGATTTAGTAATAAAGCCTTTAAAAGGATACAAATGAACTCGAAATCCGCTGTTCTCTTGTTCTGACCGCAATTATGGCCTGTGCAACACAAAAACAAATGATAAGTGCCTCCCGCGGAGGCTGGAGAAATGCGATGGGTGGGGGTGGGGTGTGCACACACACACTTACACACAGCATCTATTTATAGCCGTTTAATTAAAGTTGTTAGTCGCGGCAGCTGAGTGTGACGCAACTGGCAGTAGTCACCTTGGCAGCATCGCAATTGCTATCTTGATGGATTCATGGCACTCGGCGCACAGATATACAATCAGTTCAGAGCACATCTTTTCTCTTCTTCACTTTAATAAATTAGATTAATCTACGGTTACAGATACTGGAAATGGCGAGCTATTTTAGCACAGGTCTCTTCTGGAAGCCAAACATGCTGAGCTTTGTCTGATTGTCGCTCACGGCGCCCAGCAGCTTGCCGTTCGTCTTGGTCTTGGGTGTTCCCTTGCTTGAGGGCTTGCTGAGGCCCACTCTTCTCCTATTCATGGGCAGGGAATTCTGGCGTGGCAGTAGAATGGAGGATGAGGTTGAGGAGGCTGCCTCCTGGCTGCTGGAAGGAATCAAATCGGAAGTGCAGCTGTCATCGGAGAGCAGGATAATGGCCTCGTTGTTATTGCTGTCGGAATCGGTGGGTTCTACCAGTAGATCAAGGGGTTTCAGACTTATTTTTGTGGCAGTCTTTGTGGCTGCTTTAGGTGTTTCTATCAGAGAATCAGCGGGCTCCTCCATGGCAGGCTTGTCTTGTACTTCAGTTTCTGTTGCCGTCTCACTGTCTGGTGAGTTGGAACATTGTCTTTCTTGAGAGTCTTCTATTGAAAGTCTTAGCTTCTTGTGGCTGGTGCTTAAGCTCAGTTTTTGCTCCTCTTCTTTATCCTCTTTTTGCTGGCTTGGCTGCTCCTTTGGAAGCCTTCTCTGTTGCTCAGCTTGTGAGGAGAAGAAACGACTTCGCACCTCAACGGACTCCTTGGCGAAAATGCTTCTTTTAAGGGAGTTCACTCGCTTCTCATTCGCTCCCTCCCCCAAGGGGGTCGTCTTTTTGGGACTGAGCAGACGGAGCAGGGAGGCATTCTCACACACCACCGGCGATCGCTGGAGGGGATCTTGGGCAGAGCGCTCTTTGGCAAAGGGGTTGTGGCGGCTGCGGGTCTGGATCGGTGAAGGCGGCGGTGTGGCCTCTCTGTCCAGAGAACCCTCCCGGCTGGGACTCCGCCTACGCTTTGCCTTAAAACTATACATCGTAAATACCTGAGCCTCCGTTTTCTTGGCCTCCTCCAAACGCTGATTCGTTTCGATCTCCTCGTCCACGGTTTTGCTCACAAAGTCCACTTTCTTGAAGAACAAGGCACACGTAGCTTCTCCCTTTTTCGCCGTCGGGCGATGCTCGTCCTTTTGGAAGTTCCCCTCCCAAATGCTCTTGTGCTTGGCTCGCTTTACATTCTTTGAAGATGGCGACGGTGCTGCCTTCTCCGGTGTCCAGGTGTCCAGTCGCTTCAGCGAAAAGGGATTCAGGTTGCCCAGAGCCAAGTGCAGGGCCTGATCGCTATCCGTCAGCAAGGCGCCAGCATTGCTGCAATAGCGCTCATCGGTTGCGTAATCCTCTAAAGGACAAAGTCGCTCCATGCGACGCTGCAGAGGATTGTAGATGTACATGTGCTTAAAGGTGGCCTCCGCCTTCAGGAAGTTCTCGATGTAGTCGTCGTCCACCTGGAAGTGAGAGAAGTCTTAGATTTTGGATACAGCCTTTTAGTGGAACTCACCTCCAAGTTCCGCATGTTGAGGTAACTCGGTATCTTCTTCAGTGCTATCCGCATGTCGTCCTGTTCCGTTTTGAGGATGAACTTGCAGGCCTTGGCCAGTCCAATGCCCGGCAGCGAGTCCAGGTAGTCGCAGCCGGACAAGATGCACATGCGTCGAAACTTGTCAAAGTGATACTTCTCCTCCCGACAGCCCATGGCCAGGTGCAGCTTGTCCGCCTCCACCAGCAGTCCAGTGCCATTCAGATCCAGCTTGAAGATGATCTTCTTCGCGCCAAAGAGCGTCAGATCTGAGTCCTCGGTGATGATGTACTGCGCCACATCCATCTTGTTGAGCCACGCCATCTGGGCATCCGCCTCGTACGGCGCCACAATGCAGTCCACATTCCGGCTGCGGCACTCGCGGATCAACCGCAGCGCCATGTCGTGGGTCACGTCCACGCAGCGCCGCATATGCGAGCGTGCCTCCTCGGTGCGTCCCAGTCGCAGGAGCTCCGCCGCCCGCTCCTTGCTCTGCTTCCTTGAGTCTCGACGCCGCTTCTCGGTCAGCGCCTTGGCGGGCAGATGCTGTCCGTCGAAGACCAGAATCGGCTTGATGTCGTACGAGAGCAGCATCTGGACGTATTTGAGGCAGTACTGAACGTATATATCCGTGTCCTCGCCGCGGGCCAACTTTTCGGCGCAGCCAAAAACTCCCTTGTGCAGCCAACAATAAGTATCGACTGCCACCGTACTGCCGCGGATATTCTTCAGTTGCAACGGCGACGAGGCCTTGCCCACGAAGGGGATTAGGCCCGTAATGCCCATGGTGCGGAAATATTAACAATAATCAAAACATAAACGAAAACACGGAATAACAATCAATAAAAATGCGGCTTTTAGCGCCAAAAATTGCCGGAATGTGACCAAAGTGAGCAACGTGAATGCCATCACATTGCCATTCCCACAGAACTATTATCAGTTTATGTTTACCAACACTGGCTTTTAAAAGTTATGAAATTTTTAATATTTAAATGTAAAAAATAAGAAATTGTTAAGATAAAGAGCTAATATAAAAAAGAACTTAAATAAATTTAATATTTAATATTTTACTACCTCATTTTTTAAACAGATTTTATAAATGTTTCTGCAAATCGTTTAAAAAATTTAAAGAAAATTAAAAATGCATTATTTTAATCTTATCAAAAATTTTAAACTTTTCTTATAGCAACGTCAAGAACCCCCTCATTGTCTCCCATTGCCCGAATGGCTACGTCCTGAAAATTCTCAACTCGCTAGACTCCAAGAAAGAGGACTTTGTGGATGCTCAGAATCAGTTGCTGCTGAGTTTAAGTAAATAAACCCCACATTCCTTCCAATTAAATTATATATTTATTTACTTTTTTTATTTATTTATTTACTAGCAAAACAGAGTGTCAAGTGTCCCCGGCCAATAGCCAATGCCAGCGGCAAGTACTATTCAGTGGAGCGTCTCAATGGCAGCTCGAATGTGGTGCGACTCCTGGAATTCATTCCGGGAGAGATCTTCCACCAGGCACCCACAACGAAGCACTTGCTGTACCGCAGTGGCGAGTATCTGGCCAGGTTGGATCGATCCTTGAAGAGCTTCAGCCACAAGGCCTACGAAACGCACAAGACGATGTGGATGCTGCAGAGTGTGCCGGACTTGAGGCAGTTCCTGTACGCGGTTAAGGACGAGGAGCGTAAGCTGATCTGCGAGGAAGTGATCGATACCTTCGAGGCCAAGGTTCTGAGTCTGCTGCCCACGCTGGAGCACCAGATCATCCACGGCGACTTCAACGAACAGAACATTGTGGTGGAGCAGTCGCCGAACCAGAGCGGAGAGTACACCATCAAGGGAGTAATTGACTTCGGAGACACGAGCAAATCCCCGCTGCTCTTCGAGGTGGGCATCGCCCTCACCTACATGATCCTGCAGGCCAAGGACCTGGCCAGCGGAGGAGTCTTCTTGGCCGGCTATACCAGCGGCATTCCTCTTGGCAGCACCGAGCTGGGTCTCCTCAAATACTGTGTCGCCGCCCGACTGGTCCAGAGCTTGGTCATGGGCCTCTACACGCACACACTGCATCCCAATAACGATTACCTGCTGGTCACCCAGGAGCAGGGCTGGACGCTGCTCCAGAAGCTGTGGCGCGAGAGCCTGGAGAGTGTGGATGAGCTGTGGGCGACCACCGGTCACCAATACTTGACGCAGAGCAATAAATAAAATCAACATTTTTGGGACTCTTTCGATTTTCTGTTACAAAAAATCAAATCAATGTGATTACATAATTCATTAGAAAAGTAATTAGTATTATTTTGAGTCAGATTTATCAAGGATTTAAAGGTCCTGTAAATAATTTTATATGTGTGCAGCTACAAATTCGGTGTAGAATCATAAAAAATTCAGATACGAATTCGGTCTACAATCATAAAAAATTTAGATACCGGTAATAGAAAATCGAAGGAGGCCCATTTGGAAAGCGATTATAGAATCAATTGTCAATTATAAATAGAATTTCAGAAGCAAACATATCTCATGTGTAGGGATTTGCAGTTAAAATCGATATTTCGATACTTTATCGACGCTTTGATGCAAAAGTCGATAAATAAATAAAAACGGTGCGATAGTCCTGATAATACATCGGACCAATATAAAAAGACAAATATAAAAAAAGCATTTGGCGGATATTTTACGAGACCGATATTTTAACTAAGAATTCGATTTTTTCGATCAGCGTTTTCGATATGATATTAAGTCCGATATTTTTGAACATATTTTAAGCTAAAAAAACAAAAATTAAAGAGTTACAAGTCCAAGTATTGATTGCATTTGTTTTTAAATATTACTTTATCTGGTATATTATTATTATCTTTATCATTTACAATAAAACTTGTTAAACAAATACAAATACATTGTATGTAGTACATTTTCTTTGCTTAGATTTAGATTTAAGGGTAGGTGATCTGTTTTTTATTTTCCTTGGGCTCTACTACAAGTGGTGGCAATTAATTTCAAATCTCGATACTCTCAGCCGAAGAAGCTGCCATTAAATTGAACTAATTAACGCTAATTACATTGAATGGGTGTAAAAGGGTCCGCACAAGGGTCCTGCTGGCCAAATATACAAAGTATCATCGTAGGGCTCTCGAGGATCTAATCTATCATCCGCTTACTACTTAAGACTAGACTTAACACCTACTGAAATGTACAAAAGAAGGCGCCACGCCACTCTCGGACACGCTGGCAGGCGGTGCGCTGGTGCGCTCCTCCTTATCAGGAGACAAAGACAGAGCAGGAGGTCGAAACAGAAGACGCGCTGCTCTATATGAACATATATCTGTGTATATATAATATAATATAAGGTGCCAACAGTGTTTACAGCTTGGGAGTCAAGTTTATTTATTTTGTAAATCTGGTTACGACTGTCTCTTCGCTTCTTTCTTTCATTTTTTTTGTGTTTTGTTTTTGGTACAAAATGAAGAAGGGTTTAAAAGAAGTTAATAAAATAAAACAATATGTTAAATATACATTTATAAAACCCCGACGACGCCTCTAGGCCTACGGCAGACGACGACTCAACTCACTCGCACACACAATTTTTACACACAATTAAAAGCTCAAAGAAAAAAAAAAAGAAAAAAATATATCTTCAGAGATTTATACCTGAGAGTAACACACGCGGGGTCGCCTGCGGGGCCTAGGACGTCTCGGCACGAACGACAATAACATAGTATAAATAAAGACAAAAAAAAAGTTATATGGATAATACAGGCTAGAAAAAAAATAGATTTAAAAATAAAAGTCTACGAATTTCATTTTGTTTAGGCCAAAGGAACAGCCCATAATTATATATCCTTGCTGGGTTTTGTTTATCACTTCGGTGCGGGCGATCGATCTTAAAGTTGATAAAGCAGATAAAGCTGAGATGTTGGATTAACCGATCTAACTTAGCGACTGGTTTCGTTTTTACATTATTAAAGGAGAAGCAAGCTCGAACAACTAAATTGAAAGCTCAATCTCAATGACAGGACAGGCGACGGATATCAGGAACAAGTCTCTGTATCTCTCCAGGTGCATATAGGTTTTCCCTCAAAGAAAAGTGTAAAAAACAAAGGTACATTTTACCTTAATAAAACTCTATACAAAAAAGGGCAGCTAATTCTTTAAAATTTTAAACAACTACATTTACTTTAAGCTTAATTCTGATGCAAATTTAAAGTTAAGACAAAGCAAAAACAAAAACCAATATGAAGTAAAATAAGATACTTCTCTGGCATTTCAGAAGCTGTAGTTTTCAAAAGAAAACAATATGATCATCACTATTGCACCTTAATTGAATTGCATTAACGACGGACCACTGTTTCGGACAATATATATATAAATATATACACTCGACGTCGCCTGGCCTGGATTGACAATGATCCCTAGAATGGGGGCCTTCACTCTCTGTGCTCTCTTAAATATTTCACAAGTAATAGTCACTCGCCTAAAGATAAAAAAAAGCAATAGAAAAAACGCGACGCCAACCTCCGTCCTGCAATCCGTCAGCTTAGCTCCCATAGAAGGAGACGCTTCCCCTCTTAGAACCATTCGGCGGCTAACGTCGCCTCGGACGCTTGCGCCGCTTGAGGAACACGTACGAGGAGTTCTTCTCCTGATGCCTGGCCTCTGCCGGCGTGGTGGGTAGCTTTTTGCTGGCCAACGTTGCCACCGGCACTGCCTGCGCCTTCGACTTGGCAATGGAGGTTAGCGCTTGGCGAGCATCGATCCAGGGCAGGCTGAAGTCGTCGCGCGCCTCCATGTTGACCATATTCTCGCCAAAGGCCTGGACCGGCACCTCGTTGACGAACTGAATGCCCTCGATGTCCTCGGGCAGCGGGTAGAACGTGGACGTGGGCAGCGGATCCAGCGAGACGAGAACCTCGTCCTGGTTGTGGCGCATGCGTAGGCTCTCGATCCGCACCTGTTCCTTCATGTAGCGCGCATCCCGGCACTTGCGATCGATCTCGTCCTTCACATACTTGCTGTGACGTCGCTCGAAGTCAGCATCGCTCAGCGGTTCCGTCTTCCGTTTATCCGAACTGGGCGTTATACGCACATCGCGCCACTTGGGTATCTCCAGGCTGGGATTGTCCGCCAGCAGCTCGTCGGCCTCCTCCAAGAAGAACTCGTTGTCGCAGTGGAACTCCTGATCCTCCCACGAGCGCGTCGTGTACGGAAAGGTGGCGGTGCGGAAACGGGACTTGGACCTGCCCGATCTCGCCGTCGCCTTGCTGTACGTGTGCGGAGCACATTTGTTGTTGTTGTTGTTGTTGTTGGTGACAACCGTCGCCTTTCTGGTTGGCGCCGATGAGGAATTACTGCTGCTCACGCTGCTCATGGATTGCGGGGTCGATGGAGTTGCTATTGCTGTTGTCGTCTTGGATTTCGACTTGGTCGAAGGACTGGCGATCGGCTCCTGGGAGGATGAGGACGTGGGCGTGGGCTGGGGCGTAGACGCCGGCGTCGACGATGGCGTCGTCGTGGGCGTCGGTGCTGGCGTGATTATGGGTGGTGCCGTGGGCGGAAATATTAGATTTGTCGCGACGCTCTCCTTGCTCGGCTTCTGCTTCATGCTTTGACTCTGGCGGCGTTGCTCCTTGTTGAGATGTTCCAGCAGCCGGAGGCGCAACCGCTCTCCGCGCTCCTCAATGGTCTCCTCGGTGTCGGGGTCCGTGTCTTGATCCTGGTCCCGGGACGTGGACTTATCATTGAGCAACGTTAGCTTTTTGATCTTCACCTGCGGTTCCTGCAGTTCCTTGTCCTCGCGATGATCGGAGATGATCGCCGGAGCCGGTTTCGCTGGCGAAGAGGAGGATGAGGAGCTGCTACTGATCTTCTTGTCAATGAACATGCCGTGCTGCCGGATCTTGACCTGCAGACGATGCGTCTTAACGGGCTCCGTTTGTGTTTTGGTGGACTGATAGTTGAACATGTTCGTCAGATTTTTAGCGGGAGAGGATGCATTTACAGCTGCCCCTGTGACCTTCGGAGACGCCACGACGGCCGCCGAGTTAGCCTTGGGCAGGTTGGAGGCGGAGACAGGAGGAAGGGCATTCGGGACGGGAGCCACTGTTTTCGGTGTAACCGCTTTGAGGGCGACCGCTTTGAGCGCCACTTCCTTGGGGGTCTCCTGGGGCAGCAGCTTCTGCGGAGATCTGTGCTGCAAGTCTTTAGACGCTCTTTGCTTCTCCTTGTGAGCCTTCTGATAGTCCTTGGGTGGTTCTTCCTGCTCCTTGACTGCTGTCTGCTGATGCTCCTTGTGTGCCTTCCGTTCCTTGGATGCTTTCCGCTCCTTTGAAGCTTTCCGCTCCTTGGATGACTCCCGCAGCTCCTTGGCTGCCTCTCGAAGCTCCTTAGGTGCTTCCTGCTCCTTGACCAGCACCCGCTGCTTTGCTGGGACTTCTTTATGATCCCATTTTGGTTCTTCCTGCAGTTTCTTGGTTGTTTCCTTTGCTTTGGAAGCTTTTCGCTGCTCCTTGAGCTCTTCTTTCTGCTCCTGGGCGGTTTCTTCTTGCTCTTTAAGTCCTTCCGGCTCCTGAAGCGCTGCATCCTTCTGCTGCTTAGCTGCCTCAGAGTCAGGTTCGGGCTCCTTGGCATGCCTGCTCATGGTCACGACTTCCTCCATGTGCATTTCGATCCCCATCGCCGCCGATTCAGTGCTGATGATTTCCTCGGTGAAGATCTCCACGGTTTCGACCTCCATCTGCTCCACCGAATCCAGCTCAAGCTGCACCTCGTTCTCAGCTCTTTCCTCGGAATCCATTTCCGGTCTCTTCAGACTCTCCTCTCCATCGTGCTCTTGCTCCGGATCGCTGTCGACCTCCTCCTGCAGCGACAGCGACTTCTGCCGATGATTCGGCGTGGAGTGAGCGGATGGCGCCACCGGCTTCTGCTCAGCAAGGTCCAAGTCCATGGGAGTCATCTGCAACTGAAGGGGTTTGCTTGAAACGCTCGTTTTATGAGGATAAATCTCACTGGAAAAACTTACCTGACTCGGCCAGAGATCTTCTTCTGGGGCAGAGAGTGCCTCGACGTTGTTAACCAGTGGACTGTCCACAGCCTCATAGCCCTCCTCTTCATCCTCATCCTCCTCCTCGTCACTGCTTTCGTCCTCACTGGAGTTCTCCTGCTCCTCACTATCGTCATCAGACTCCTCCTGCTCCTCCTCCATATGGCCATTGGCGTCCACGCAGAGTACATTATCCTCTCCGAGAACCTCCTCCTCTGCTCCCACAATGGTTTCGGATGCCACCTCCACCTCAACCTCGTGGGGTTCCAGGGCATCGTGAAAGATCTCTTCCTCGACGACTTCTTCCACGACACTCTGCTGATCCTGCTCCTGGAGCGACAACTCAAACCGAAAGTGCTCTGTCTTCAGCTGCTGCTGCAGGTGCTCCTCCTCCAACTTCTCCTGCAGCTGCAGCTGCAGCTGCTCCTCCTCCTCCAGCTTCTGCTGCTGATGCTCCTCCTCCGTCTGCTGTCGCATCTGCCTTTCCTCGTGGACGTGGTACTTGGCGGACGAGAGGCTGGAGTCCTGGTTCACGCGATGCAGGAATATAGTGCTCACCTTCTTGCCATTGAACTCGCCGCGGGCTTTGCTCTCCAGGGGCTTGCTGTCTGGCGGAAGATTCGTGGAGCCGGCAACCTTGTGACCTGCTCTATGTGGCAACTGTTCCTCCTCTTCCTTGACCTGCTCCTCCCTTATCCGATGCCTTGGTAGCTGCTCCTGCCTCGGATGCGGCTCCTCCATTGATTGCATGTGCTGGGGGGCGCGCTCCACAAGCTCAGTCTGCGTTTCCGCGTGCATGAGAAGCTTCTGCTGCGGGCCAGCGGATGGTGGCAGTGAGTGATCATCGTCGTCGTCGTCATTCGTCCGCTTGTTCTTCTTTCGCAACTGCTTGCGCAGCTCCTCGATGGTGGCCTCTAGCTTGGCGTTCTCCAGCTTCAGGTCCTGATTCTGCACCAGAACCTTGCCCAGCTTGCTGTTCTGCTCCTCCAGCTCCTTGTCCTTGGCCTCCAGACTGTCCGTCTGCTCCTGCATGAGGTTCAGGTGCAACATAATCATTCGCTTCAGATTGTTGTTCTCCACGATTAGCGTAACCACATCGGAGCTAGCTGTTCCGCCCGACGAGGGCGGTGCCATTGCCCCGCCACCGCTGCGGTCTTGCAGCGGCGGCGGCGGCGGTTGTGGCTGGTAGTAGCTACTGGTGTCCTTTTGGTAGCCACGCTCCTGCGGAGGCGGTGGTGGCTTGTAATAGCTTCTAGTTTCCTTCTGGTTGCCATAGCCATGCTGCTGCCGCGAATAGATCTTCTTGTTGTGCGGCGGATGGACTGGACCAGCGCGCGGATGCAAATGTGGGTGCTGCTGCTGGTGCGGGTGCGGGTGGTAGGGACGCGACGAACTGTGGTGATAGGGCGGATCCGAGCAGTTGGCCAACTTCTGGTTGTGCGGCCACTTGAATCGCTTGTCCATGGCGAGGAGTATTGAGCTGCCGTCAGACCTGAGATCTTCTCATAGTTCGCCGCCGTGATCCGTTTGTTTTGTTTTGTTTGTTGCTGCGCCTTTCTTGGCGCTCCGCTGTCGCCACCACCACCACGCTTGACGCTTTGCTCTGCTTTCGGCAGCTGATACGGCGCGATACAATGCGTAGAAGTAGAATCCCGATTCCCACCACACTTAATTTTTCGTGCTCGCCCCTCTGGCCTTTTTCGGCCAGAATTTAGGTCCTTAGCGGTGTGTGCGTGGCGCTGTTATTGCACGTGGTGACCACATTTAGCCACCGGATTTTATCGTTCGTTTTGGGGGCCGTGTTCGCACGTTCTTTCACCGCTTTTTCCACGATTATCCGCAAATTTGTAAACTCGCCCGAAAAATGCTCTTGGAAGTATGGCGTTTTGGTGGCGTTGCCAGGCCAGCAATGCGCAGGGTTGCATTTCGTGCTAGAGATGGCACTGGGTCGTGATACTTTTTTTGGGAACGTTACTCACGAGCACTAAGTAAATATAAATTATTCAGCGCAACTGTACTAGTTGATTTTTATTTTCTTATTTATTATTAATGAAATATTTAAAAATTCAATCAAATTTATGGTTTGAGTATAATATTATGAAACATATTTAAAATATTGGAACAAATGATTTTAAATGGGCTTGGTATGCTGAGAGCTGAATACATATAATCTTAAAAATATATATCATGATAAATCTATCTTATTAAATCCGTATTAACAAAAAGCGTTCATTCATATATGAATTTAGTAAAGTGGGAATAAATGGGTTATGATTTATGTCCATTACTTGTTTATTAGAAAATTTTAAAGTTTTATAACCAAATTGTGTTGCTCATAAATAAACCCTTTGAACCTTGATATTAATAGTATTAAATTCCTCGTGCCTGGAAATTCATGCACGAGTCACGCTCCCACCTTTACCGTCTGCTGCCACCAGTGCACACGCCGGGAAGCTGAGCATGCAACTTTTTTTACCACCCACACACGAAATTATGCATTTAATCTCTCCTTTTGGGCCTTGAAAATTGGCCTGTAATTAGTTATGTAATCGAAAAGTGCAAGAACAAAGCAAATTCCATTCGCCCCTCGGTTGGCAGCCCCAACTTGTGCGAGCGCAGCCTGTGAGTGGCAACTGGAAAGAAGCAGAAAATGGCGGCAAAATTTTATTGGATTTCTCTGCTTGTGATTCGAGGTTTTTCTGGCGATTTCGGTTGCTCCAATTGTTAACCATGGCATCCTTATTCGGCGACGACGGTGTGGACGACCTGTTTAACGACAACCTGCCAATGGACCAGGACCAGCTTCCCAGCGATGGCGAGGGCGAGAAACTCTTTGCCGACGATGAGGACAACAATGAAAATGCTGGAGAACCCGGAGAAGAGAAGGGCGAGAAAGTGGAGCCGAAGAAGCGAAATCGAAATCGAAATCCTCGGCCTCGTCTCACGGTGGACACACTGCGTGGTCCCCGCGGCATTCAGACCATTGAGGACTACTACAAAGACATCAAGTTCAAGGGCCGGGGGCATGAGAAAACCGATCTCGACGAGATCCTGCGTCGTCTGCAGCACTGGGGGCATCGGATGTATCCCACCTACACCTTCGACGACGTGCTGACCAACATCGAGCGGCTGGGCAAGAAGAAGCCGCTGCAGGTGCATATGACGCGATATCGCTTGGGACAACTGGAGGATATGCGCGCTCACGAGGCGGAGGCCATGGAGGAAGCCCAGGACGATCAGCTAGACGGTGGAGCCGTTGACGAGCCCTTCGATGAGTTTGATGCCCTGCTGGGCGAACAGATAGCCATGTCCAAGCTGGCTCCACCTCGAACTCCGCATCAAAGGACCTTGTCCACTGCCTCGGCCACCAGCAGCACTTTGGTCACTCCCTCCTTTTCCCGCGGCAATGCTGTCATGTCCACGCCGTACTCCGCCGCGGGAAATGCTGCTCCCACCTTTGATCGAAACGGAGCGCCCTTGGGCTCAGCTCGGTTGAGTTCCTTGGACATCAGCGATTATGGCCAGCCGCTGCCTCCTTCGCAGCCTCCGACGCCCGCGGCCAAGAAACTATCCAACGAACAGATGGCCCGCATTGCAGAGAACAGGCGGTTGGCGCAGGAGAGACTAAAGGCTAAGCAGCAGCAACAGGAAAATGCCAGCTAAGTAGCTCCTACAAATTAGCATTTAAGCCCAAAAATAAAGATAACTCTTAATGTACATATAGCTTTCGTCTTTTAAATCGCAATTCCACATAAAAGTTGGATATATCACACATTCGTCATGATAAAAATTCCCCCCTTTTCAGTAGGAACTCTCGTAAAACTCAAAACTTAGTGTAAACTTTGATCTTTTTTATTAAATATTTTTGAGTCGTTGACTTGGGTAAATAAATTAGGATTCGTCGTTCGTAAGAAGCTACATGGGTGGCGAGCGTCGTATAAATACAACTGGATTTGGACATGGTTGTGTGTGAGATTTAATACTTAACATTCGACCTTAGAGACTAGGCTGGGATACTATTAAGGTACAGGCGTGCATATGGGACTTCTCTTTAAGAGAGCCCCAACTCCTAAGTGCTGAATCTGAGGGCAACGATGGGCAGCGATTCAAACAGGCCCTTGGCTCCCTTCAGCAGAGCGGCCACAATGTTGGTGAGTGCCACCTCCTGGCTCGGAGTGGACTGCGACTGGGCATCCTGATCCCTCGGATCAGATCTCTCCCTGACAGCCTCTTGGATCACATGCAATAGTCTCTGGTACAGGAACGATTGCCTGTAGATGGGCTTGGAGAGGCTGAGGTGGTCATCCTTCATCAGATAAAAGTCCCCGAAATCGATGCGAGCGGATTCCTCAGTGACAATGCGCAGGGGGAACTTGAATGTGGTGAGCATTGTGGGCGTTCCTTCGGCCACGCTGACGACCTTGACATCGCGCAGAAAAGTGTGCAGGCAGCCCATGAACCGACGGTGCATCTCGAGCAGTTTCGGCGAGTTCTCCTCCATCTCCTTGACCTCGATGGAGGGCGAGAGTATCATCTGCATGTGCTGCTTCCATTTGGCAATCGGCGAGCCCCTGTGCGGTGTGCCCAGGAACACAATGCCCTTGGTATTCTTGGCCAGCTGCTGGACCTTGGGCTCCTGCGAGTCCACTGACTTGAGCAGCATTAGCTTGGTGAGCAGACCGCCCATGGAATGTCCGATCCAGACGATCGGTCGTCCGTTGCCCACGTCCGAGGCAACGATCCTCTCTAGCAGTGTGGTGGCTCTGACATCGATGTGGCCCTGGCCCTTCTCACACGGGCAGTATTTGGTGAAATTCGCCGACCACTCTGTGACCGCTGACGTATAATCGATTCCAATGATTCTGGAGTCGGGATAGTCATCCGGCAGCCACTCCATTGGCCAGCAGTTGGTGTACTCTTCGCTGGTGTCTTGGTTGCGCCACTCATTGCCCGACACACTGAAGTCGCCGGCACAGTTCTCGTTCGCATTGAGAGGCACATCGGGATGGACCACCTCCCAGTCGGGTTCCAATTCGGCTTCGCTTCTCAGCGTCTCGACGAATTCTTTGGTGGCATCATCGCTAATGTTCAGACGCCGCTCCTCCACTTTCTTGCTGGCCTTCAAGACGGGATCTGAAGCGAGGATAAAGATCGATTAGAAGATACGATTAACCCAAGTGAATCTTTTCGTTTACCTTTGATGGCTTCCGTCTGTGCGTTGGCCTGTGGGGGAACCTGTTGCTTGCGCTGCTTGCTGCCATTCATGCGCTTCTGCTCGCCGACCAGGAACACATCGTCCGCTTCGCTGGTGTAGAAGGCATTCTTGCCGTAAAGGCCCAGCTCCGTGGGCTGCTTCTTATCGCGCTGCCGCCACGTGATGAACACACCACCCAGCAGTCCATGGACGAAGACGATGTCCGCCTTGGGCTTCCTGCGGGTGCGGACACGCGGATGCAGCGGATAGACATTCGGCGGATATGTGCACTGATTTGGATCGTCGTAGTCCAGATTGGCCATCGTCTTGGCCGAGATCACCTGGAGCCGCAGATCGGGACACTGCTGCCATTCGGCGAGCACTCCAATCCAGCCGGAGGCGAAGAAGTGCTCCACGGCATCGGGCACCACGGATATGTTGGCCAGAACTTTGCAGAGCGTCGACAGGGTCTCGTTGTCGTCGCTGAATATCTTTCGCAGCTCCATGAGATGCACCAGGCCGCCGTCCTTGATTATATTCGCCGAGACTTGGGGATCCTTGCTGATGTGATGCAGGAACGAGATGATTTCCTTAAGTAAATCCGTGTCAGCCGTCGACAGAACTATAGTCTGCTCCTCAGTCATGTATTCGTGGATGTCCTCCTGTAATTATAAAAACAATTTCCTCGTTAAAAGCTTCTTAAAGTTTAAGAAAGAACTTCTTACAATTGGATCCTGTTCGGGAAAGTATTTGCTGAAGAAGTGATCCACGCAGGGCATGGGTCGCAGCCGGTTGAGCATCACATGCAGCTCCGATAGCAGCATCTTGGGATTCTTGATGCAGCCGTGCCGGTGGACGGGCATAAACCAGCGCGTATCGGCGCCACACCTTGCCAGAGAGACGGCGGTGCGGGCATCGCAAATCTGTGCCAAGTGTCGGAAGTCCCAGTCCTTGAGGTGATCCATGCAGACGAGCTGCTGCACCGCCTTCAGCCGCTCCGGTTGGGTGCCATTTTGGGCGATGTTAAGGAGTCGCCAGGCCACCGAATGCTTGGCCGCCTTCCACCACTTGCCAATGGGATTGATGATCACGTTGATCCACTTCTTCTCGTCCTCCTGCTTCTGCATCAGCTTGCGCATGGACTCGCGGTAGATGTGGTACTTGATGTAGATGTACTCGGAGCGCCGCTTGTCCGGCTCCGGTGACTTGGTGTCCACATAGCGAGAGAGGAAGCTGCGCACCTGTGGCGACCCGTACAGTAAGAAACCGGCCCTGAAATTGGGAAATTAAGAGAGGGTTTTAATTAGTTAATATTGTTCTATATTCTTAATATATTTAAATAATTTAATAATTTATTTAATTATTTTTATGGTTTATCTTCCAATGCATGTACATGTGTGCTTGTTGTTGTTGTTGTTTAATAATCATTCTTCAACCAAAACAATTACCGCTGCCAACAATTTGTTTTTGGGATAAAAGTGAAATAAACAGATATTTATAGATTTGTTTGTAAATTTGCTTCGTTCTTATATGAGAAATGTTTATTTATATAAATTTCATTAAAGACAATAAATATTGAAATGATATTTTAGTCTTTTATTTACTATTTCTTATTTTATTTATTTCGTTTCATTATCTTCAATTATTAATGGGTTTTTGTTTGTAATTTTACATTGATTTTATATGAGAAATGTTTATTTATAAAAAATTCATTAAATCTAAAAACATATAAATGATGTTAGTCTTTTATTAACTATATTTTATTTTGTTTATTTCGTTAAAGGGAAACTTCAAGGTTCTTGAAAGTAATTTCTTATCAATGAAGCTTTTACGTATTAAAATCTCACATCTTATTTACAAACTACCGTTTTGTATCTCTCTTTTGTTCTTTTTTTTTTATTGACCTTAAATAACAACAACAATTATCGCTGCCAACTATTTGTTATTGAGATAAACGTGAGATAACTTGTTGTTGTTTGTTTTGAAAAAAGTGGGCACGTCACCTCCGAATACAAATAGAAAACCCCAAAGAACCCAACACGCGCCAAACAACAACACGAGAGAATCCCCATCCGGCGATAAGGAGAGAACTATAAATTCGCGGGGGGTTCGCAAAAACGAAATTTAAACTGCGCACTAATATGGCGCCATGATAGTTTTTTTTTTTTTTTTTGAGTGTATGTGTTGGGGGGGCCTTGAACAGCTGTTAACGCACACGCCAAACTAGAAGAAGCGAGAGAGTAAGGAAGGAAAAACAACAACAACTCCACTGCCACCAAAGCTTGCTATCTCACTTGTGCAAAATCGTACGTTTTGTTTTGATCGTGTTTTGCAGAGCAAATCAAAGAGTAAGCTATAGGCAACTCGTTCAATACCCTACCAAACGGTAAATTATGGGAAAAGTAAAATTTTAGCTGAATGCTTAAAAATAAATAAAATCAATATAAGTTAGTAAAAATATGTTACCCATTTCAATTGAAATTTATATTCCTTTTTACATTTTAAACTTTTACATAGTTATAGAGTTATTTAAGAAATCAAAGGATCTAGAACTATAACGAATTCTCCAGAATTTCCTTTGTTAATCCAACCCAGTTATCAGCTTTCATTTCAGGTAAAAACAAACAAAAACACCTTTCAGTTTGTAGCCTGATTAATCATCGCGTAATTTGTTGTAAACAAATGACGTCACGGGTGGGACAACGCCTGTTTAGTATATTTAGAGAATGCGGAAAACAAGATCTGCTGTTGATGTTGTTTTTGCCAATGTTTTGCACGTTATATATAGTATATCTAGATATATATATACATAGATCGTACGACTTATTCAGAGGCCATGTGGCGCCACTTGAAACGTGTTGGGGACGAGCCCCCAAAAAAATTAGGGCAGGGTTTTTCTTGTAAGGTTTTTTCAAACTTTTAATGGAAGGTTATACATGTATATTTTTTTTTCACTGTGCGTGTGCGACCTGTAGCAGCTGCTTGAATAACGGGATTTGTTGTGGTATTTTTAATGGGGAGTGGTGGGAATATTATGGCGTGATTTGGATTTACTTACGCGGTCAGCAGGCCCACTCCGCCGAGGCCCACAAGCTTTGGATGACGGCGCAGCTGGGACTTGAGATCCTCCAATGACATTGCCCGAATTCGGTTTTAGTTGTTGTTGCTGCTGCTCTGTGTGGATTCTTCTTGTTTGGCTGCCAAAAGTTTACTCAGTTTCTTAGAGTCACACGTTAAATTTAGACACTTATTGTATCAGACACTGCCCCTAAGAATTTGTATCACTAGGGCGTTTTTTTGTTTTTTAGCTTGCTTGCTGTCACTTGACAAATGTTTATGTTTTTCGCTTTGTTTTGGCTTTGCTTTTGAGCTGAAATTGCTGCCGAACACTTCGGGTCGTTCGTTTTTATAAACACGATTGGTAGGACCGTTTGCGGCAGTACCAGGAATACCGTATATCTAGCACCATTCACAGCGAGACGGACCCATATTATTTAAGTGCACAAGCGCGTAATAATTAACAATAATTCAGATAAAATAACAACGATAATGATAATGAACTGCAAAGCAAATGTTATAATTGTTGTAGGTAATCGGGGACTATAAATTAATTAGTTTAAATAAATCAATTAAAACATTGTAATGTAACATGTGGGAAAAATGTTATATATTTGTAAAACTATAATTTAGCTTAACTTCTAATACTTAAAGTCGAACTTAAAGATCTATGATAGATCCTGTCGCCTTCCATGATATAAAACTGGCTTCGTAAGGCTTTTGAGAAATCATTTGGAAATATAAAACGAGAAAAGGTTTGATATAAGCAAACTGTTTGGCTTTCAATAGCGTTTCATGATATTTATAAGAGAACAATTAAATTAAACACTAATTGCGTGTCAAACATGTAAGACAGGAATGTTAAATTAAATCAGTTTACCACATTTTTCAATATTACGAAAACCCAATTAAAATCGAACTAACCCTTGTATTTTATGTTATCAATATTTGCTTTACATTAATTGGATTAATTAAGTCGGAAAAGGGTATACAAATTTAAATAATTCAAACGAATTTTTCTTTACGTTTTTAATGTGACCGTGGTTCTTCAACCACCAATCACTCCGAAACGCGGACACGCACAGCTGACTGATAACAAAAGGGGGAGGGAGTGCGGAGTGGCAATTGGCGTGGGGGAGAAATTCTTTCTGGGGTATATTTATTTTGAACCAGAGTTTGTTTGCCAGTTTTTAATTGTTGTAGCCCTCAGCAGCTTGCTTGTAAAATGTCCTAGGGTTCGCTTGACACCGCCGCGTTAACCGATTGCTTCGAGTTTTTGTTCAGACGCTGATATTTCGATGGATTTTCACGGCTTTTCACATCTCGCCTGAGACAGACAGCCCGTCGTCGTCGTCGGACATAAATAGCTGTGGGTGCCAGGTGGGTGGTGGTGTTATTGGCATTGTCGACGGCGGTGGTGGTGGGTGGAGCTTTCTCCCCCGGACAAGTTGGAGGGAAAACAACATAGCTGCCCGGAAAAGCAATAAAACCTAATTTCTGCCAGCTCACCGAGGAGGCCAAGATGAAAATCCATTTTCGGGAGCAGTACGGCACGAAGGGTGAGGAAATCCTCTATGTGACGCCAGCAGGTAAGCAAATCGATCAAACCAGGTTCTGTAAATCGTAGGATATTGGGGGAAAGCATAACAAATGTAAAATCTGTCACTGGTAATTAGTTGTTTGTTGGAAAAATCTTGAAAATCAACAAAGCGGCGTTTCTATGACAGCTTAAGGGAGCTTCTAATTTCGACCAAACTTGGTCCTCAGTTAATTGTTATTATATATATAATAAGTAATCACAAAATAGAGTAAAAGCTAAACACAATTCATATCTCTCCCATCACAGATCAGAGCAACATTGTGAGGGTACCGCTGCGCGGCGACAAGCTAGTCATCCAGGAGAAGTTCCTGCTCTTCCGCCTGCTGCAGAAGATCTTTCTGCCCAAGGGCTATCCGGACAGTGTCAGCGAGGACTATGCGGCCTATCAGGTCTGGGACACGGCCCAGGCCTTCTGCAGCACCATCTGCGGCACACTGTGCACCCATGCCATCCTCAAAGGCATCGGCGTGGGCAGCGAAAATATCAATGCGTACTCGGCGACAGTCACCTGGATCCTGAAGGAGGGCAGCGGCCATGTGGGCCGCATCTTCTTCGCCTGGTGGCAGGGCTCCCAGCTGGACGTGGACTCGAAGAAGTGGCGACTGCGCGCTGATTTCCTCAACGATCTGGCCATGGGCATCGAGATCTATGTGCTTCCCAAGTATCCGCATCTCAGCACTCAAATTCTTTGCGGCTCCACCCTGCTGAAGGCGATTGTGGGTGTGGCTGGAGGAGCGACGAGAGCGGCACTAACGCAACACCACGCCCTGCGGGGAAATCTAGCGGATGTGGCCTCCAAGGATAGTTCGCAGGAGACGTGCGTAAACCTGGTGGCCTCCTTTGTGGGCCTCTACCTGCTCTCGCTGATCAAAAGCCAGACGGTGCTGTATACCATCTTTTACATGGTGGTCAGCCTGCATCTGTATGCCAATCTCAAGGCGGTAAGGGCCGTTTGTCTGCGAACATTCAACGAGTCGCGATATCTGATTGCCTTGGAGGAGTTCTTTCGGTCCTCGAGAATGCTCAGTCCACAGCAGGTGAGTGTACTTGAGTAACTTTATAGATCAGAAAAGTAAGAATAGTAATTACTTAACGAATTGCTTTAATTCCAGGTCAATGCCATGGAACGCGTCACAATCGGACAGACCGTGTCCGTGTCCTTGAACGTCAAGCTGGGCCTGAGCGTAAAGAATCTCATTGATGAGTACAAGAGCAGCAGTGTCATCGACAACATTGTGTCCTCTTTCGATCCCCACGAGCACTTCATCATAGCCGAGACGAAGCGGTGTTTGGGCGTCTATCTGCATTTCGATACGCGTCCCCAGGATGTGCTCAAGGCGTACTTCTTTGCGGTGTCCTATCTGCAGGACCGGAACCAGATCAAGGAGAAGTACTGGGACATACAGGCCAAGTGGCAGGAGTTCCTCACGCTGGCCCAACAGGAGGGTAAGCATATCCCCACTGATGGCAGACTTACTAATTGAAATTTGAACTAAAATCACACACAGGTTGGATGATCCATCACCATCTGTTGCTGGTGGACGAGTATCGTTTGGACTGGAAGGTGTAGGCGGACGGCTGACTTTGACCTGAGTTGCTAAGTTTGATTTTTCATTCGCTGGACTTCATTATCATTATTCCCACACACATATCTCACACGAAAACATTGATCTATTGACTAAGTGCTATTGATATTTACCTAGATTTAGCTTCGTGAAACATCTTCCAACTAACTCTGCCTTAGCACAATGTAATGTTTGTAACCCGTACTCGATAGGACATATTTTGGCCCTGCTTTTTGCCCATGAATTTATCAAGCGATGACATTATTTCAATTACTAGCTGCTAGCTCTAGGACTAAAAGGGAATCGGTAACGAAAAACAAAAGAATCTATTTTGTAAGGACTTATTGTACCATGTGTACTTTTTTAGATTGTAATCAAGGCATAATCTCACAACGAACTGCGGCATTCTCAATACAAACATGTACAAAGTTTCAGGCGTGCAATATTAGTTAATTATCTCAGCTTCGAATATCTATGGAATAAGTTTGGCGTCCATTTTAAGCTTGTGGCATAATGCTTTCCAATTAATGCAATACATAAATGCTATACGAATTATGTGCATACCGTCTCACCAGCAAAAATGATTTTAAATGAAAACCAATGAATAAATAAACACGATTTTATGAAAACAGAGCGGTTTATGGGGCTGGTTTATGGGTAAGTTGAAGTCGTTAGAGCTTCTTTTATGTATATTTCGGAATGGGAAGACAGCTACTTAATTTTCTCATTTTTACTTTATAAATTGTTGCCTGATTTTAATTACATTGTATACTATTTTTTATTTTTAATTTGCAAAACATTTAAATACATTTCGTGGGATTAATTTAATTGAATCAATTTTATATACTATATTTTACACATTATGTATTATTATTGTTGTAATTATTGTCGCGACTGAACAATTTAAAAATTAAAAGGGAAGTTTAAAAATGAAATAATTAGATTCATTCTTCGGATTAATAAATTTAATAACAATAAAAATTATTTTAAAAATTTAATAAATTCAATTTCCGCGAGGACCCTTCTCTTGGCGCTCACCGGCATACCATTGTACCGGCGGAAAACAGCATGCTTGTGCACGGCCTGGAGCAGCAGGTCGGCGTACCCCATGCCAGTGTCCATC
>VNJS01004458.1:0-16900 GCA_008042575.1 Drosophila watanabei
TCTCCACGGTGTTGTCCAGACTTAACGAGGGCTGCAAGAAAGCAAGCGGAAGGTAAAATTACAAGGAAACTAAGAAAGGAAGAGAGGAGAGTGTCGGAAGTATCGCTGATTGGTAAGCGGATTGCAGCAATTGCAGTTGAGTTGAAGCCACTCGGCCGAGAAGGACTCACGGCTCGATGACTTCATTCATTCATTCATTGCAATCCTTTCCCCCCTGTGGGCTTATGAATTTGCACTACCCAAGGATTTGCCACCCCTCAAGGGCTTCTTCCACTCCGATTTTGAAAACTTTTGCTTTATCTACACACCTTGAACAGGTGTTCTGACACAGCCCCCCGAGCCTTCGCATTGCGTGTCTGCAGTTGCAAATTCAAATACATCGCCATTCGTGTCGAGGTAAATTCCCATAAATTTCGCCGTTGCCTTCGGTTAACAACGGGGCAAGGACTATTAGCCAGAACTTTGCTTATAACAGCTAACAGCTTATACGCTCTAATGATACTTGTAACGAACTGCAGGCTTAGGGAAATTCCCCAGAAGTATTAACTACAGCCAGGAAGAGGATTATAAATAATCGGGGTATCGAGTTTTCTGACTAAAAGAAGCAATAAATGTTTCCAACAGAAACTTGAAACAAATATTTCTCTCAAATATTATTATAACCAGAAATACATACATAAACTTTAAATATTTACTTTTGAAATCTTAATTTACAAAGTATATACAAATAAGTTTACTCTCCATTTTATCAACCACAAATGAAAAGCCCGCCAAGCAGAGCTTAAATTTGTCTGTCTGGCGGAAAACGAATGTCTGCCAGCCGGGTTAAATTATCAACAATGTTGGCAGGTCTCTACCTGAGCCATAAATTACACAAACACTGGGAGAAGTCTACCTGTACACCTACACTCGCACACATATATTTATTCAGCAAAATGCCGAAATTAATTTGTGTATTTTATTGGCGGGAATGACAGTGCGGGGTAAAAGGAGAAAACTTTGCCTGCACATTTCGCACAAATGCTAATTAATAGTGTGCCAATGTGTGTGCCAGAGTGCGGAATGAGGAGGTCCTAATGAATCCTCTGTTCCTTTTGAATCAAATATTTCAAGTGGCCACCCGGGCAAGTTTGTGGCTGATCCGACCCGGGGGAGCAATTCGATGGCGCCCCCGAACGGGGGATGCGACACTTTCACTGATGACGAAACCCGGCGGCGGGAAAAGTTCACCCCAAGCCAAGCCAAGCACGCAATGACGCGTTACACGCGGCGTATGAGTAATATTGCTTTGGACACGCTGCTATGACGCTGCTCTTTTTCATCTCGGCTGCCATTTCCCATTTTCCCCATTACACAAACGCCGAAAATAGTTTTTCTTGCATCGCCGAGTGCGTCGGTTCTTTTTTTGTCAGATTATTTTCAGAAGCAGAAGCAGAAGCAGAAGCAGATTGCAATGGAGGGGAAAAAAGCGTAGCCAAGCACATGCCAGAGCTCGTAAAAAAAGGGAAAGGAGAGCAGATGGAGAATTGGGATACAGCAAGTGAACATTTAGCCAAAGTGGTTGCTTAACTGGCAAGATAGGATTAATAGGAACTTAAGGAGAGTTTTTTCACATCACTTTAAAGAACTGCAAATCACTTAGGGGACCTATAATTAAAAGTATCTAAAGCAGAGAGCTCTTTATTGGGAGTTTACTTTAACAACTAAATATTTAATTTCAATTGAAACTTTAAACTTGTATTTATAAGTGTTCAAAACTCTTCCCCAAGTCAAACTGTTCCTGTTTTCTGTGTGCTTTTTTCATAGGGAATATTCTCCGATATTCCATTCCAGTTCGAGAAAAACTACGCAGCACGCTTGTATATATTCAAACGCATGGGAATGAGCCATTAAAACGCCAACCGACTCGAGGTGTTAGGAAAATGCTTAGTACTCCCGGAAAAACAAATGAATAAAAAGCTGAGCACTCGAAGCATCGAGTGAAAGCGAGAGGCAGGAATCCAAATGGGATTGTCAAAGGCCTGGCCTACGTGCAGCGGGTCGGGAATCTATTGGCCAGATTAGCCAGAATCAATCAAACACAGCATCCCGAAACAATGGACCAGATTGGAATGCAATTAGATTGTGCTTCGTTTATGGAAAATGCAAATGCAATTGCAAACTGCCAACTGAAAGCTCTGAAAGCAAATGCAATCGCAGACGAGTTGCCGAAGCTATCTTCGCTATGCGGAATGAACGCATAAATTATAATTGATATTACAGGAGCTGCCAGCACTCATTTCACACCCGATCGATTCGCCTGCCCATCGGTGTTTGCATCGTTTAAAAATACATTTAGTTTGGAAATTAATACCGCTCCCGCTACTGCTCCCTCCAAGCGCCATGCATGCAAAACACTTTTCATGTTTTTGCTTCATTTTAACGCCGCTCTGTGTTCAATCGCCTGTGAAATCCGGCAAAGGAGCGAGCGGTCGGGGTGGCGGCCAAGTTTTCTGGCTATTTTCATGCGGCACGAATATTAAAAAAATAAAAAAAAAAACCAGCTGGGGGGGCGTCTGCCCAGCAGTTTGTTCAAAATTACTGGGGGCAACCGCTGTTTAAATTGCGATATTCCAAACACAATAATTTTCCCGCCGCACACACACTAATCTTGATGTTGGCAAAATGAAGATGTCTGCGGTTTGATGGACTGCTCTTCCCGGTACAGCAAAGTGGAAAACATTTGTTCTTGTTGGGGGATTTTTCTTATTTTTTGGCTGAAACTGGAGGAAAAGTGCAAGGTGCAACATCTTCCAGTTGCAGGTAAATAACCCGAAGCAAACTATTCACGCTGCTTGGAATGGTTTCCGCGAACCATTACTTTTGGTATGTGTGTGGCATATGCACAATAACAAGCACTGCGCTGGGATATCTATATCGCCTTGTGCGTGTTTATTTATAGCAAAGGTTTATTTATGGCTCGGCCGCAAAGAGTGCAGAGATGCAGATGCAGATACAGATACAGATGCAGCTGCAGCTGCAAAGTCAGCAAATGCAGCTGAGCAGCCTTCGCCAAATCGAATGGGGTCAATGAATCCACCGGCAAGGCAGCAGGGAAATGGGCCCCAGGTGCGGGCCAGTTCATAAATCAACTAATTAATGACACTTTATAAGGCAATTGGCCTCGGGAAAAGCGGTCTACTGAATCTACCCGGAGACACAGTGCCCTCAAAAGGAGGAGGAGGAGCACCTACTTCAGGGGGCCCCACCCACATAGAGGAATTCGAAATGCGAAATGGGGGGGGGGGTATCAAGTGCTCGCCACCGAATTAAGTAGCCGACCCATTGCCCGTTGGCAATTATAATTATCAAGTATACGCAGCGTTGCCGCAGGCCTCCAGCCGGGCCAGAGAGTTCAAGTCGGGCAATTAGCCAAAGGTGCCTAAGGTTGAGGTGAGGCCTAATCGAGTCCCTGACCACAACCCTAGCCGGGTTGTGAACTCTGGCGAGTGTTTGGGCCATTTGTGCGTTATAATTAGCCACATTGGATTCCATGCGGCCCTGGCCACCGAGAGTCAATAGCCGATTTGGCCATTTATCATCTATCGATGATCGGCAAATTCTAGCGTTTTCCAACTACAAGTGTGAATGGCCGCCGAACGGCAAGTGAAAGTGCCAAAAAACTGACCTTTGAAGGCTGAAAGCAGTTGCGAATAATGGCCAATTCTGTGATAAAAAATAATGGCTAATTAGCTTGTTTAAAATCCAAGCAGATTTTGCAGCTCACATTTCATTGAAATTAGATCGTTAAGCGTTTACCTTTGAGCAGATTTTCCATTTGCATTCAAGGCAAGGACACACACACTCAGGGTGCCGGATGGACCTTAAGCGCGTTTGGCCACGGTTTATGGCAGCCAAGGCGAGCTGAGAAATGCATTCTCTGGCACATTTGCCTGCAATCAAAGGAAACACCACCCCCTCGTGGCTGCCGCCTGACCACTCAATGTAAAATCAATAGGAAACAGCCGACGACCGACAATGGGAAAAACTGGAAACATGTTTGCGTTTCCGTCGATGTTTACTTTGAAGGTGGAAGCAACGTGAGAACCGTGAAAGGGGATTAGACAGACCCCAAGGCTGCACTCGGAACGGAGTGCGTGCCTGCTAATAATTCGCCAAAGAAGCGACCAAGGTGAGCATGCCATGTGAAAGAAGGAGGAGGAAGCACAGGTAGATAAATCGCCTTCGCCATCGCTGGGGACGCATGCAATTTATGTAGATTTATACGTCTCGATGCCCATACACGCGCTCCCCGATTTCGAAAAAAAAAACTTATGGGGCAATCGATCTGCGCGAGAAACAATTACACTTTACACCTGATTGAAGGTTGGGGTATTAAATAAAGGAGGTTGGATGCGCCGCCCACGCTCTCGGTTCTTTGGAAAAACAATCCCCACTTCGAACGTCATTTAAAGGGGCTTGGTTTTTGGATGAAAATCCAATTGAAACAGGGGGAAAAAATTAAGATAGCAAATGATGAAGGATTTAATTGAATTTAATGATTTAGGAAATTATTAGAAGTTAAGGTTATTTTGAGAATATATTTAAATAGGGTAATAGACTTTAATACTTATAAGCAACGTTTTGATGAAATCTTTAATATTAAATAATAATATATTCCTCCTTTTGTGCTTTGTATTTGAACAGGAAGAAAATTATGATGACCTCTCAAAGGGATTCTCGTAGCTACACATTTTAAACCCATTGAAACCCATTTTAAGGTAGATGTTCCTTCAACCTTCAATTAAATTAACTTAACTTTTTTTCCAAGTGTAAAGGAAATCAAACTTAAGTATCAACGATCAAAGAACACAAAATTGATACGTTGTTAAAGATTTTCTGTAAGTGCGAGAATTGTTGTTGTTGTTTGTGCACCAGGAAATGCCTTTGCGTGGAACATCTATAATCGATCTGTACTTGTATCTGCATCTGTATACATATCTGTGGCTGAATCTGATTCGGAATATATAGGCACCTCTCCTGCTCTTTATGCATCACGGGCAACAGTTCGAAGAATGAAATGCTAACTCACTGCCGATTACAATGAAATCGTTAAATATACTCGAGCATTTATACAGACTGTATAAATTTATATATCTGGATCTATGACAAGACCCCCTTATTGGCGCTGCGGCGGCCTTTGCTTTTATGTTTTTATGATCCGATTTGAGCAAGTAAATAAATAAGGCGAAAACAACCTGCGATCTGGCACTGGACCGCCGCTCTCGGACTCTATAAACTGGGCTGTTCGTGTGGTAGTTTATTTTGACAGCCTGTCGTCTGCCGGAGAAGATGTATGGAATAATAAAGGCCCAACCTCTGCCTCCCTACCCCCCAGTGTGTGCATACGATATTCCGCTGTCAGTTGCAACATTTTTAATTATTTACGGCAAATTCATTGTGGGCCGGAAAACTCGTTCACTGGAGCTCGAGTGTGTCGAGTGTGTCGAGTGTGTTGACTGTGGCGCAATATCGTCCAGCCACAAGTGGGCGATAAGCGGGGACCCACCCGAATTCCGATCTGTCCTGCAGTCATCAATCCATCGCCCCCAAGCAGAGCGGAGCAGAGTGGAAAGGACATAAGGTTTATGGGCAAATTGACGTCATCGGGAGTCGATAAATCTCGCATATCGCTTGTTCGACGGATCAAGGCATCAACTGGTTATCTTATCTAACTGTTTCTGCGTGGGTTTATGGCTGCCCCCGGCTATTTGTTGGCTCATTAACAAAATCAATCAAGCGGGCGCGTCCAAAGGGATTTGTGTGAATATAACTATGGATAGTTACCTCCTTGTAGCGCTTGGAAAGGCTGCGGCAGATGCGCTTGTAAAAGGGCGCCATGATATGTTATGTATACTGCGTCACTGGATTGATGGACCTTCGGAACGGATTGTGCTTGTCACTTGACTGAAGATATATTATCTCTGTGCTCTGTGTTAATTGTTTCTATTGCCTGGCAGACGGGGGCAGAGCGTTTACATAGCGAACACAAACAGGTTGGCACTGAACAATAACACGAAGATACAACACTTGGGATGCAGGATGATGCCACACTGTAGAGTCTGAGTGGATTCTACGCGATATCGCTGGCTATATTGGCGATGCTTTGCTTTCGGATGGCTCTCTCTAACTGACGCGATCGCCGGACGCGCGCCCCTTTTTATTAGCTGTGAAAATCGCGAGAGAGAGAGATAGAGAGCGCGACGTTCAAGTGGGTGTGTGGGAGGAAAAGAAAGTGACAGTGAGAGAGAGAGAGCTCCAGTGGCGCGAGCACAAACAAAGCATAGAGAGCAGCCGCTGGGTAGAGTGATAACGAGCGGGAGAGGGACCACATAAGGGAGCCTGAGCACAGCGAAGCTGGAGAGTTGGACAAAGAGAGCTTCCGTTATCCAGAAGAAGAGGCGCACGCATATATCAATAGATGCTCTCCATAAATCAATGAGACCTACAATATGCACGACTCAGCTGGCACTTCTAAGGAAGTGCTCTCTACAAGGAATTAAAGTACCCAACAAGGAAGTCTATCTAACAGTACAGATATATAAATATATATAGTTATAGTACTCACTTGCTGGACCACGATGGTGGCCCGTGGCTGCTTGCAGACAGCAGCTGCCTCGAGGGGATTGGCGGTCACGTTGATGGGTCCGCCGCCGCCGCCACTCTGGCTGGTACGATCCTCCGTCTGGATGTAGAAGTGCTCCTCCTTCTGCTGGCGCTGCTTGCTCTTGAAGGAGCGCCGCCTGGCCGAGTCCGTGGGACTCACGGCCGACTCACTGCCCGGACTGGGCATCATGTGCTGGAGATTCAGCATGGAGCCGGACCTCGAGCCAGAGCCGGAGCCGTGCTTGGGCGGAATCTGTTCGAACTTGCTGGCAATGTCCTCGAACTTGTTCAGCTCGGCGTAGGAGTGGTCGCTGGGCGAGGAGGAGGACTTGGCCTGGGGATAGAAGGCGTCCGACTGCGGCACATACTGCTGGTTCTCCCGGATGGTCGTGTGGATCACCGAGTCCGGCCGGATGCGCTTGGAGTTCTTGCGCGACGGCGGACGGTCTCGCTCACGGTCCCAGTCACGCTGCTCCTGGTAGTGCTGCTGCAGCTGCTCCTGGTGGCTCAGCCGCGAGTACTGCTGGAAGATGTCCGCCCCGGACTTTCGCTCGTACACGGAGCAGTTCTCCGCCTCGGAGTCGCTGCTATTGCTGGCCGTGGTGGAGCTGGGCGCGAAGCACTCCCGCTGGATGCGCTCGTAGTCGAGTGCCTCCCGATCGAAGGGGAACATGGTCCCTGGTCCGGTGGCCTCGCGGAGGCAGCGTTCGCTGCTGCCACTCGAGGAGCTGGAGGAGTACTTCCGCTGCTGCTGGGCGGACGGGGAGAGCTGATGGGGCTGGGGCATGTTCTGGGACTGGCGCTGCTTCTGCTTCCCGCCGGAGCTGCCAAAGAAGTTGGCCTCCTTCATTGTGGGCGGCGCCGAGCTGACCTTGGCTATGGCCCCCGTGGCGGCTGTGGGTGCGGTCCGACGTTTCTCCCGCTTCGGACTCGCCCGGCGACTGTGCGACGGCGACACGCTGGGCGAGATGTGATTGGGATCCCTCTCCCTTGGACGCAGCTTCTTGCTGCGATTGCCCAGGCTGTCGCCGCTACGCTCGTCGTCCTCCTCGTCGCCCTCGCTGGCGGCCACGGCGCCACTGCCACTGCCACTGGCACTCCCTCCACCTCCGGGTCCAACTCCTCCTCCTCCTCTGACTCCGGCTCCAGCTGCTGTATCCGAGCCTACTCCTGCTCCTGCTCCTGTGGCCGTCCTTCCTGCCTCATTACCATAGCTCTTGAAGGGAAAGTGGCTGGCGGACTTCTCGCTGCTGCGCGCCGACTTCGGCGACTGCGGGGGATCGAAGGTGAAGTGCTCCCTGGCCCGGGTGGGCGGTGGAGCCGTGCTGGGCTCCCTCTCCTTTCTCTCCCGCCTCTCCTCGCGCTGGCTGCCGGGCGAGTGACCGCTGCCAGCCGGATGGCGCCGCTGCGAGGAGAGCAGGGGCGTGGTGGAAGTGGGTTCGCCGGTAAGGATGGACAAGCAGGACTCCTGGCTCTGCAAGGAAGTGAGACGAGGGGGAATTTAAAAATAGTTTGCAGCTTGTTTTCTTTTGAAATGCGAGTTTCCTGGTTTTACAGTTCAGGAAAACCTCAAAGTATCGGTTACTTAATCAAGAGAAAAAGGGAATAAATACTTTAAAAAGTTTTCCTATTTTTAGAAACTTTAAAAGTGTCAACTTTAATGGTTTCCTTGCTTAAATAAGTCGGAATGTGTTTAGGATTTGTAATATCCTTGCTTTTGAACTGTAGAAATTTCTTTAAAACAATACCTGGAAATATTTTGTATTACTTTCTGACAATTCCTCTACAAAACATAATACACTTTACTGGAAAAATAAAACACTGACACAGATAACACGTTTTTCCCCTTAAATTTTCACTTTTCCAGCAACTAAAATTGTTTCAAAGGTGCTCTTGATATTGATTCAGGATTTGTTATTAAATTCCCCGTTTTGAAGCATTTAAATCGAAATGTATCCTGGCAACGCAAGCCCAAAATGTATGGCTTTAAAAAGCAATAATATACAATTTTAGGGCACACTTTAGCCCAAGGACCCAATGCGCAGTAAATAATCGCATGATTCACTCCCGGAAGTGGTTGTCGGCCGAGCGGATTTAATCCGGAATTTAATTCCGCTCCCCTTACCTCGGTGCTGTCCTGCAGATTCATATCGGGCCGGGGCGGATACCTCGAGCAGCTCGTTAGTTCCAGCTCAGTGGCCCCACGTCCATTGGCAGCTCCCTCGTGCTCCGAATCGATGTGGACGGCGGTGAGGAGCGGCTCCTCCAGCGAACTAAACAGCGGCTCGCTGGGGCCCGAGTTGTCACCTGGCAAAGGTGGACGAAGAAAGGAGAAAGAAACAGAACAGAAGGCGCGGGTCAGATTGATTAGTTGATTAATTAATGCGGCCGCGCGAGGACATCAATCAAGCAATCAGGATGCACGGACTTACCCAGGTCCAGGGAGTCGCACGTCTCCGACGTGTCCGTGTGGGTCACATTCGTGATGAGCGTGCAGGCCGAGTCCGTGGACGTGTTGATGTTGGTGTCCGGAATGGAGGCGGACGAGGTGCCCATCACCACCAGCTGGTAGAAAGACAGGAAATCCATTACTAAAGTACAAAGGTCGGGCCGGGATTCAAGAAGCAGCTTTCAAGCCATAACTTGTACTACTTTAAGGGAAATCCTTACTCCTGAGCTTACCTTGGGTACTCCGCCCGCTGTGGTCACATTGTGCATGGAGCTGTGGTACGCACTGGACACTGGATTCAGGGGCAGTCCATTCAGAGGAGTCGCCGAGCTTGTCGAGGCATTGATCTTGTTCTTGATGCTCCTTCCGCTCTTGAAGTAAAGCCGCCGGAGAGCCGTGGCCGCCGATGAGCCGGACGTACTGAATCCATCATTGTCCGAGCCACTGGAGTTGCTGCCGCCGGAAAAGATGCCAGAGGAGCCGTTCAGCTGGGCAGCCGCTCTGCTGGCCGTTGGCGTCGAAGGCTTCGATTTGGGTACATTGCAGGGCAAGGAAGTATTAGAAACTCTTCTGGTGCCAGGACGCGGCGATTGGGATACATTCTGGGACTGAGACTGGGCTTGAGATTGGGTCTGGGCGGGTGAGGCTGCTCGTGGAACGGGCGGTGACTTGTTACTTCCATTGCCCGAGGACTGGCCCAAAGCCAAGGCCATCATAGCTGCCGAGCGAGTGCTCGCGTATCCAGCTGGTGGCTTGGACTTGCCAGATCCGGAGTTGGTGCTGCTGCTGTTGTGGTTACCCTGCGAGGCATGGGCTAGGGATGCCGTCATGGCTGCAGGACATGGTAAAGAAAAGAAATCGAATGGAAAGTGGTTTAGATTCGAATTTATTCCTTTCGAGCTGCGGTTTCCTATTAAACCTGCAAAGACAAAGCTCTAGTTTTCTACGAAATATTGGCTTTATTTTCAACCATCTTGGAAATATCTGAATTCCTAAATAAGAAAAGAGTTCCTGGAAATTGTTGAATGTACTAAATGGCTCCCTTGCTCCAACAACAATCGCTGGTTAGCTCCTAAATCAACAAATAAAATCGATGAGCTATGGCGTGACACCGGGCACCTCGTCGAACCCCAAAGCCTCGTGTTGGTTGGTTGTGTGTTGGCTTGCGGCTCACATGTTGCGCCATTAAGTGACTCAACCCCCAAGGGGGGTACTCCGCTCCCCGCTCGGCAGAGTGGCATGTCCACTGGGGGACTTTCCCTAGCCGCAGACAGGAAGGGGGTGAGATTTTCGCACGTAAACAGGGCGAACTTTTCGTGGAAAAACAAGGCACACAATCAAACAGCGCGCTGAGATAATAATCATCAAATAATCGAATTCCATTCCACAATTAATTGTGTGGACGACGGAATATCCCGGTCTTCCTCCTTCCTCCCCTCTTGTTAACCACTCAGTTGTGGTTCCTGTTGTTGTTGTTTTTGTTGATATTTATCCAGTCGCACTCAAAGAGATTCCCCTTAAGGTTAGTCCACAAAGTCGACGCTGGAGGTCAGGGAACTTGAAGCAAAAAAAGAGGTCGACTCCGGCAAGACTTTGGCCCAGAATTCGCGCAAAAGTTTGACAGGGCCGGAAATTATACGGGCAGGGGGCCATTTGCATGTTGCCATTGTACATTATTTACACAAATGTCGCGAAAAGTGTGTCAACTATCAGCCATCAGGCCACAAATCCTATCCTACACACAGGAAAAAAATAAAGAAAAGAAAATATGTCCAGAGCCCAAGGCTAGAACATTCGCAAGCAATTCGTGATATCTGAATCCCTAGTGGACACATGTTGCCTCATCATTAATATTCAGTAGCAAAGTGGAACACTTTTTATTCCAGCCTTGAATGTTATAGAAAAATGAGAATACTATAAAAGCTCTTGATTTAAATTCTTAACTAAATCATTTCCCATTTAATTAATTACATTCTTTAAAATATCCTTTGTATTTGTGTTGTTTAATTATCTTTATTTCCCCGTTTTGTTTTCTACTCGCTGAATATTTGCTAAAAATTCACTCTCCCAACTCGGGCTAATGACCAATTTAGTTTCTTGATTAAGGCTTATCCTTTTTCCTTCAGTATACACGTACCTTTGGCTCCTGCTCGGCTCCTGGAACCGTCTGCTCCTCCTGCTCCTGCTCCGGTGCTGCTGGCGGTGCTACTGGCTGTTGTGCTGGTGCTGGTGGCGGAAGAAGATGTGGCGGAGGCGGAGGCGGAGGCGGAGACGGAGGCCGATGGCGGCGATGTTATAGGCCCCGCGAGGGCGGCGTGGGGCGTTGGGCTGCTGGTGGTGGTGTCGCGGAAGATGGGGGAGCCGGGGACATAGCGGTCGGGCTGTAAACAAGAAAGAATAACAAGAAAACTATAGAGTGCTTTCCGCTTAATTACAGCTCAAACAGGGTAGAATTGCAGTGCTCTAGATAAGGTGTGAGTACTCGTAGTCGCACTCGTTCGTACACTGTTTGCCGTGTGTCAGACATCAATCAGCCTGGACAGCTATCGAACTCCACTCGAGTCAGTCAAGTGCCAGGCCTTGAAGAGCGCTGATTCCGGATTGGCGTCGGGGAATCTCAATAGAAGTCAGCGCCATGTCAAAATCCGTACTCTTCACGGGTCTCTGTGCCGCCGTAGCTGTCGCCTTAATGTCAGCAGGACTCTCGAATGGTTTGTCTCCGTTTTCTGTCCTTTTAACGCCTCACCCCAAAATCATTGAGTGGCTCGCTTAGCGGGTCATTTTCCGCTTAACTAAATTAGCTGTTTTATTGCGAAATTAGCATTCTACGACTCATAACGCAGTGGCAATTTAGCGAGAAAAAATCAGGTGAATTTGAAATGTTCTTGGCACTCATTTTGCCCCGCTTATTTTTCTGACATGGACGCAGACATGGACCCCCATTCGATTCAGAGAACTTGGTGCCTTCCGTTCTATTCTTAAAGTACAATTTTCGGTGCGGTTCACTTCGCCCTGTTTCGCCGAGTTCAGCTGTCGACGTCACTCGCCTGTGACCGCATTCAGATTTATTGATTGCCTCACAAAAGATGATACAAATCATTTTTCAGAGAGATCTCCTCCGAGTTCTCTTCATGAAGATACAGTGGTACTTTGGGGGCGTTGAAAGCAGCCTCAGAGGGCAGCGAACTGATTTGAATTGTAACTGCTGGAAGCCCGGAGGCAGGGGGTTATCTTTAGAATAGAATCGTACATTTATGTAAATTTTAAAAGGACTTGTGTTATATTTAGGCTAAAAGGGCCATAAGCTGGTTTCTGAGGTCAATAGGGCGAACTGGAGAATGAATTTAAGAGGAGAACTTATCTCCCGCAAGAGGCTTTAAAAAATATATTACTCATACGACATGATGGTTCACTGTCTCTTTGCTTGACTATAATTTAAAGCAGTTAAAGTTGGGATGAAAATTGGATTTAAAATATTAGAAAATAAAGATAAATGATGAAAATTAATTCTTGTTTAAGTTGTTACGTTTCCCTATAATTACTTTGTTATGACTTTTCAAGAACCTTCCTCAAAGTATTTATATTTATTTACATGAGTAATCTAATGGCTTTCATTTAAACTGAAATTATTTATAATAATGTCGCCATTTCTCTTAAATTTTCTCAACATTGCACATTAAATTAAATTAATTTTACATGAGTAATCCTCAGATTCGCACAATATCTTGACAAATATCAGGATAAAATCATTGGCATTATTTTCGACGAACCTAGCCCATTGTGACTGTTCCCGATGATATAATATTCTTTCGAATCTTTCGAATACTGCGAACCGCATCGAAGCGTGCCAAGAATAGTGATCAGAGTTTTATGCAGAAATCATAATGCAGAATCGCAACAGAAATAGAACGCGTTCGTGTTGGGGAGCGAAGGACTGAGATCTTGCTGCTCAATGCCTTCAGCCGGTTCTAGCGACCGATCTCGAGGGTCGGCCAAAAAGTCTCGTGTCATCAATCCGTTTACACATCTCGGCCAGCAGTGGCCACTGGTCGGTCGTTCGGGCCATTGACGTCATTGTTATTACACAAAAGGCTGAATCAAATATAGAATTAGTTGTATACGCTACACATATAGCCGATGCGCGATACATGTCGAGGACGTTGTCGTGCCACTTGGCAAATAGACAGAAAGTCTGCTGCCAAAATTCTCACTTTAATTCAATTAATTATTGTGTTTTTATAGATGCCTGTGTTTGTTGTTATTGCCAACACTAACGCTTGGCGGGTGGCTATTAATAAATTCTAAGAAAAGCACAAAAGCGACAACGACGCGATCATGACGATGATCATCAAAATCAAATTTAAATTCGAAAACAACGCAACGAAACGCAACGAAACGAAGCGAAGCGAAAGCGAAAGGCAACGTCATGACCTCGTTCAATCCTCAAATATATTAAATCGTGTTTTTTTTTTTTTGCAGCACTCAATTGCTATGTGTGCAGCTACTTGGCAAGCTACAATGATACCTCCTGTGTGGACAACCCCGGAGCACTGAAGGTGCTCAACTGCAGCCAGAAATACTGCGTGACGGTGCGACAGGAGCTAAGGGTGAGTTACAAGGATTACTTTACAGATAAGTTTCAAATAAAGAGTTAAAAAATACATTATTTTCCAGTAAAGGATTCACAGTATTTTCATGTTGCAAAGCTTAAGATTTTCTTAGAATAATTTTATACATTTCAAAGTTATTAAATTTTTTAAGCTGCTCTACTATGAAATTTAAAGCGAAATGTATTATGAAAAATTCTTAAAAAATATAGAAATTTGCCTTCAGCATACATGAGAACATGTTCCCATCACCCATGAGTGTGCGAGCATTTGGATGTCGGGAAAAACTTTCCCCCTGGTCGTAAAACGCCCGTGGAACGTGCCACAAATGTTTCCGAGCGCCGGCAAAACGGGAATTGCGGAGCGTTTAACTCTTCACGTATGCCGGCAGCCATCTGCAGACACACTACCAGTTCCAGTGCCACTTCCCAGTTACCAGCTCCCAGTCCCTGGCATCGGCGAACCTGCCGCAGCGCAGCTGTTGCGGCAACAAAGTAACACATGGAATGCTTGATTTTTATGCATCGCTCAACTTTGTTTGGCTAAATGTTGCCACAGCGAAAGTTTCGCCTCTTTCTGAAATTAGCGACTCTCACGTAAAGGACACAAGCGAACAAAAAAAGGAAATGGAAGGAGCCATTAAATCGTGCCAGCACTCTACTTCGACTAATTGAATCCATAGCTGCAGCTTTCAGCCCACGCGGCGTATGAGCAATGCGAGTGTCAGGGAGTGTTCGGCCTTTAAGCACAGCAAGAATGTTGCTTAATCAAAGATCATGTTCTTAATTAACTCTCAGAACTAATGGGAATACCTGCATGTATTTATAATTCCCGTAAAAGCAACAATTAAGCCTTACGTGGGGATTTGAAGTACAATTTGCATTTCATTTTTATAACCCTTGTAAATGTTCAATTTTTTCAATTTAAACAAAGAGCTCGTGAGAGAACTCTGGGCTGCAATCAAATGCAGAAGCCCTGCTTATTCTGCCTGCGCGTTTTTCAGCGTGTTAAGGGACCACTTCTGGCTTTAATTTTCAGCCGTAAGCGGCTCAAATCAAGAGGGCCAGGCGGGCGTAAAATAAGCAAAACCAGCGGGAAACAAAGTGCATAAAAAATCCATTACCATAATTTAATGGAAAGCCAAAAAGGCGTATAAAGAGCACACCCATCGGCACACAGCCAGGATTCCATTCTCTTGGCTAGAAGGCTTAGGCCAGCTTACATCCCCCCCACAAAGTCAACTTTCTCGCCTGTCTTTCCTTAGCCAGGATTGAAGGTTTGAAATTTGCAAGCGCCTCATTAGACGGACCGAACTTGCTGATTGAATTTCGGGGGGATCAAAGAAGCTATCGTCCACCTACTGTATCTCCATCTGAAGCCAAACTCTATATGTTGTGCGCATTGCCTGGCAAACTGCAATGCAATTAAAACTTGGTCCGTCGTCTCCGGTCCGGAACTTTCCTCCCCTGTGTGTGTCCCCAGCTTGAACTTTGTTTACGCATTAGCTTTGGGGCCTTAGATTGCTTCGGTGCCGCAACTCTGTACATTAATTACTTTGCCGCTGAAACGGGGCCAAAATGCAAATTCGAATCCCGAATCGCGGTTGAGAAATGCAAATATGTGAATGTCCTTGTCAGTATATCGTTAATCAGTCACCGTGATATTAGTGATGTGAACTCTCAATTCCCAATTGCATTTCAGCGCAACTCGAGCAAGGTGGTGAGCTTCTCACGCGGCTGCCAGGACGTGCCTCCGGTAAGTCAACTATCTGATATTTAATAATTCAATCAGAGTTGTGATTGGTTCGGTTAAAGCATGAAGCTTGACTCTCAAATTTATTGAATTTATTAATAATTTATATGAATATTAAACTGTAATTATTCATCGGTATGTTCACTTAACTACTTAATGTCAAGTTATGGTATTAAAAATTATGCAATTTATATTGATAACGTTTGTCCTTTTAACAGATGCTGTATGGCAACATACCAGATGAGACCTGGCGCACTTACTACACATCCTGTCAGCAGGACTTGTGCAATGGCCACAACGGAAGGATTAAGAATTCCACAAGCGGAACGGGGGTCATACACAATGCCATAGTCCCGGGAAAAAGTTCAGGTCATATAGCCTTGTTTTGGCCATACTCTCTCCTACTGACAATACTTTTGCCACTTTGGCTGAACACTTGAGAAAGTGTTTGAAAATTCAATAAAAATGTCTAGAAATAATCTATTTTGGATTGTATATTTTCAACAAAAATAAGGAGTGGAAAGGCTCTTAATGAGGCAATAATTTCGGAAATCATCAACCCACATTATTGCCCCCTCATGATTCTAGTCATATGTTGCCAAGTTTCAGTTGGATAAGTTTAAAGTGGAAAGCCCCAAAGGCAATTACATGGCTATTAGGCTCCGGAATACGTGCTAATTTTTGCGGTTTGAGGCCATTTGCATGCTTTGACAAACTTTGGCGTGACTCTGATGAAGGATGCAGGATACACAGAACACAGGACAGAGCATACAGGATAACGAAGGCTCGCCACGAAGCCGCAACGGTAATTGCAGCGACCGCCAGGCTTTTAGGCTGTTTGGATCAAAAGGTCGCCGGGCACTTCCGGCATGTCCACACGCTCAAATGGCCAAGAACGAATCTGAATTTCCAGCTAATGGCACACTAACGACTCGCTGACATCTTTACGCAATGAAAACGAAAATTCAAGTGCAAATGCGAGCGAGCAAGTGAAAATGTCTCGAAGGCTGGCCCGAATGCAAGCCCAATCCGTTTATAAATTGGGTAAACAATCAGACCGGCTGTTTGCTCAGCCCCATTTGAGTTGCACCGAATAAATCGTACAACTTTTCGAGTCCTTGACTCTCTCTGTACACACATTTGAATTTTTGTTTGCAGAGCTCCAGCTCCACGCATTAAAGCCATGTGAAACGTTCGGGAGTTTCCAGTTTCGTTTGACACGCTTTTTGGGCACTCTCATCGTCAGCAAACAAGCAACAAACAGCCGGGACAACAACAAGGACACAACCTCCTCCTCCTCCGCCACCGCTGACATGACAAGTGGCCGGTGCCGCCCCCATCGCGTTTCCCGGAAAATTTCATTCCCGGCCAGACATCAAAAATCGAAACTGAACCGGGATCCAAAATGGCAGTTCCATCAGCCGGACATGTGCTCGGGGAAATTGGA
>VNJS01004468.1:0-16358 GCA_008042575.1 Drosophila watanabei
GCCAGTTCTGGCATATAACTACCTCTGTCTGAATAGGCAATCATCAATCGAGCAGAAACAATGAATGGTTACCGCAGACCCTGGGCTCCAAGGACCTCCAAGAGCTGCCCGTCCCTAGCTCTCTGTGTGTGTGTGTGTGTCTTCCTTTGCTGTTTTTTGTGTGCTCATAATGACTGTGTTTTCTGTATTTATAAAATACTCTGTATAAACTGGTGGGTGGGTTGAGAGGTATATTTTTTGCAGGTCAATTATGGTACAATTATAAACTAACTTTGAATTTTTATATCAGAATTTAAAGCAGGATAAACTATAAAAATCTTTTTTATAGTATATAACTTCGTTTTTAAATTAACTTCTTCCTTCTAATAATTGCTATCTCTAAATATATATCAATTACATGATAAAAACCCATTAAACTCCATTAAATATGCAAGATATATTGTTGCTTAGACACCGGGTATTAAATGGTCGAAGCCCCACCATTATATCTCGTATATTTCCTTGTTTTTCCTCGACTGCCAAACGCAGGTCAACAAAGTTTTTATTAAGCTGCGTCAGGAGGCGCCCAAATAGTGGGCTGGGCGCCCAAAGAGGACGATCCCCTGGCAAGGACAATGTGTTGTCGCACGAGAGTCAAATAAATAAAATACACACAGCGAAAAAACATGGAAAATGAAGCGCTGGGGGCGCAACGAAACGACGAAACGATACAAAGGAGGCGGAAACCCAGGGCAAGCTGCGGGGTAATTAGCATTCATGAGCGGGCGCCAGAGCGGGACGCAGAATCGATGGCGGCCGAAATGTAACTGTTGCTGGCTCACCGACGAACGGCTGATTGATCAAGTGTGTGTGTGCGTGCGAGAGGGCACAAACAAAAACCATATGTTTCGGCTTCGACTCCCGCACGCACTCAACGCACTCACTCACTCGTGTACCCACTCACCCACCACCCAGCCATTGCCGCTCTCCCTCGCACTCGGGTGTGCGGGTGAGACTTTTGCTTTCGTTGCGAGTTCGCACTCAAAGTCAGCGCCTGCGCTCCGGAGAGTGCTCTCTCCCGCGCTGCCTGTGTGTGTGATATACGGTTACACAAAAAGGCAAAAACAAAAGGCGCACCGTTAGAAGGTGCGAGCATGTGTGTGCCAGTGTGTGTGAGTGAGTTCACCACGAAACGAAAATCCTCACCGGGCAGGCTGGCCCCCTGAGTGTGTGTAGGAGAGAGAGCGTGTGCAAGTGTGCAAGTGTATCGGTATCTGTGTATCTGTATCCGTGCGGTTCGCGCCTCGCATTACGACGTCAACGTCGGCGTATCCGTCAGTACGTTTGTACGCGTCCGCAGCGCCGCTTCTTCAGTTTTTCGGTTTTCGGGATCTCGGGAACTGCGATTTAGCGCGAGTTCGATTTTCAATAGGACTTTTCCGATGCAGAAGCAGATGCGAATGCAGATCCAAACACCATATAGACACTGAGCCGCCGCTTCGATCGCGAGAATTATGTTGTGCTGCTGCCCGCTGCTCTCGCTCTACGCGCCATCATTTATTTTTACTCCAAACATATAAACAAATTTAAGCAACGTCTATTTCCAAAAATAAATTGCAACAGCAATAGCAACGGCGATAAAAAAAGAAATAAATAAAATAAAAATAAAACAACGGCCGTCGGACAATTATAAGTTTTTATTTTTAACTTTTATTTGCGCCGCCATCCGTTCTCGCCTTCCTTCCGCCATCCCCGGACTTTGTTTATATTTACAAATATCAATTTGATTTGCCTTACAAATATATATAAATACTACGACGAGCGGCGTTATAGATAGAAGAGGCAAACAGGCAAACAAACAAACAAATAAAAAAAAGCAAGCAAACAAGCTGGCAAAAAAAAGCACACTCGCAAACAAAACACGGCAAACACATATCACTGACTGCATTTTCCGTGAACTCCGAACAAAGCCCCGAAAATTGTTGTTGTTCTGGGAGATCCCTTCAGCCGATTTCGAGCAACAATTCAATTAGCATCTGAATATAGCCTGAAGTTTGTGTGCGTTTTGTGTGCGGAAACATTTGTGCAAACACTTTTTGAGGAACACGGACGCGGAGAGATCATCTCCAATCACAAAAGTTCGAAACAAAGTCGGTTTCCCATTGATGGACCAGCATCATCGTATTTTTCGAGAACATTTTTTTGTGACAGAAGCTCTGCTGAAAAGCGATTCACGTAAGTTGAAAAACTGTGGGAGAAAGTGTTTAGCAAATATTATAAATATTAAAAAAGAAAGAAACAGGAACACAACAAATAAAGGAATTATTTTCTGGAATTTGTGAATATTTATTGTGAAAATATATAAGAAAATAAGGAGCAGATTATACATATAAAAAAGTTGTAATATTTATCAATTTGGTTTGCTAGATCGCTATTTTAATAATTGGTAACTAATCCACAAACTTAATTCAAAACTCTGTAAATAATACGGTTTATTAAAAAAAAAAACAATCAAGCTAAAAATCAATCTATTCAAATAAAAAATAGATTTCTTGAATTATTGACTTCCTAAAGAACGTTGTGTGAATTTACAAATTAAGATTACGTGTTTATTATATATTTCTTTCACTATTTAATTAGTATTACTCTTAAGTAAACAATTTAAAATAACTTGAGAGCTATGGTGAAAAGTTAATAAATGATATATTAGGTTAAAAGATAAATTTTTTACTTCAACTGAAAGCTACTGATTGTAATAGGTTCCCCACAAAAAAACAGATTCTTTGATCCCTGTGATTCTCACCTAATTTCCAACGAAACTCCCATTGCGGCTTTATCAATTATTTACAGATCGTGCATGCGGTGCCGTACGTATGCCGCTCCTTCGATATATTCCCATATTCCTCCGATAGGGCAATTTGATTATCTATAATTTTACAATTACCCAAACACACGCAGCCGGCGAATAACCCATGGCAAACTGACGTCATCGGTTGGATTCCGCGTAAGAGTAAAAGATATGTGCTTCGCTTTTGGTTTCTTGGTTTGCTCACTTTTCAATTGATATCGTTCGATGCGTTCCGATGTTTCAAATTCTCTCTTCCGCGGGCGAATTTAATGCTGGAAGTATAGAAGTATATACACACGGACTATATATGCTCGACTGATAAGCGCCTTTCGCACAATTGTGGTAGCAGCGAGTGTGCGAAGCAGAGGAGAGTACGCTTCCAGCGAAGTTCAAATCCATTTTCCTCCGCTATCAGGTTCTTTTGCATGTAGTTTTATGGCCGGACTGAGTGACTAACTGACTGCTTGACTAACTGACTGGCTGACAGACTGACTGACTGCCTGGCTGGTAGGCTGATTGGCGAATTTGCTGATAATTGTCTGCACTTTGTTTCAGCCAGCGAATGCAAAAAAAAAAAGAGAGAAAGAACAACAACCACGAGTCGGGGGACTTGTATGTTATCGCTTTATGTTATCGCTTCCCTCTCACTCGCTCCCTGGACATGCGTGCAATGCACTTTGACACCTACACACACGCAGGAGTCCAAAGAGGTTAAGCGGGACGTGACCAAGGATCACTCTCCGAGAGCTGCTTCCAACCAAAGCAAACAAAGCCATATAAAAGCCGAGATAATCGCTTCTGATTTGATGTGGACTTAGCCACGGCGATCATCGATAAACGATAACGATTGGCCGAAGCGTAGGTGCATTGTCGAGATAAGGACACCTCCCCCGATCGCAGATCACCGCCCTCTTAGAAACTTTTAGCCACACTTATTGGTCTAATCACGTTTCGGCCACGTTTCATTTTGAAGTTGTATATTTCGTGCCTTGACATTCTTGAGATATGCATATATAGTATATACGTTTTTTTTTTGCTAATAATGATTTGATTTTATTGGTTTTATGGTTGAATTTTTGGAGGGTTTTCCAAGTAAATGAATGAGGAGTCTTAAAGGAAACTCTATTTCAATAACTTTGAAACATAAAGGGATTTCCCTAAGACTTAGTTAAACGAATTTCATTAAATTAGACTACCTTTAAAGTTATTTATTCTAATTCCAACAAATTATTTCAATATTGTTGAGTAATTTATGGGTTCCCTTCAGACTAAGCCAAACAAATTTCATTATATTTCAATATTTTATATTATTTAGAGTTCTTTTTACTAATTCCAACAAACTATAGCTATTACCCATATTCATTCCTAGTTATTTGTTTTTCTTTTCCAATATTTAGTTTCCAAATGATCTACTTAAAGAACAAACAAAATGGGAATAGAAAAACCCAACCAACCCTCATCTTATCTGCCAGTCAAAATAATTTGTTGGCAAATTTTTCAACAACACAAAAGTACAACAACAACAAATAGTTGAGTTTTGTTATTGTTGTTGTGATTGTTGGTGTTGTTGTTGGTGTGCTTGGGCTTGATAAAAAATTCGCAATCAAATTTTGTTTTATTTGGCGGTACGACCCACTATCTGCGAACGAGAGCGAGAGTCTTTCTTATCACACGTGCGCATGTGGAGGTGTGCACACACGGCCCTAGTTCGCAGTGTTGGTGTAGTTATTAAAAAATATAAATGTTCCCTTTTGCCATTTGCCGTGTTTTTTTCGTGTGACTCTCGAGTGTCTGTTATAATTACGGTTATTGCCGCCGCTCTCCGTTACTCCTACAAGCCACAATTATAATTATTATTATTATTATTATGATTTCTTACTGTTTCTGTTTTTGTTTGGCTCTCTTTCGGTTGTATTCTGTTGGCTGGGTGTGTGTGTGTGTGCGAGTGTGCGAGTTTTTTGGGAGCGATAAGATAGAGATACGACGACTCGGGGCCCGAGAACTCAAATTTGTTCGACTACCTTAACATGAGACGCGTGTTTCGGGGCAAAAAGAACCTTGGATTTCGGTATAGAAGTTTTTTTTCTTTCTTTTATTTTTATTTTTTTGCCTTTGCAATTGAAATTGTTGATAAACAGGGTGCAGGAAAAAAATGCCAGATATGAGGGGCGAATGCCTGCAGAATTGGAAATCGAAGTGTGCAGATATTTTGCAGAATTTGTTATACACAAGAATTGTGTTGAAGATTAAGGGAAACACATGATTAATTGGAATTAAATAAGAGTTAGCAAATTTTAGATATATTCCGTGTATATATATATTTCCTTATATTGACATTTGATAATCCGAATTTCTCAAAAGTTTCATGATATATTCTTGAATTCCTTAAACAGAACTTTCAGTTTTGAGAAACTTAATAAAAAATGTTAAAGGGTTTAGTAAAAAGACGTACTATATCTTCACATTATTACATTATAATATTATATCTTCATATTATTGTGAATCATAATGTTTTTAAATAATATTATAAATCTATATTTTAAAGCTTAAGAAGTAATAGAATCTTAAGCAAGTACAATTTTTCAACACAATAAAAAATATATATAGATTTAAAAAGAATAACATGTAATAGATAACCAGAATTTATAAGTCCCATTGAACTTGTATCTTTACAAGTTTTTAATATTGAAATCTAATACTTAGAAAGCCAACAAATAAAGAGTTTAAACTTCAATTCGTTAACTTAATACAAATATTGAAAGATACTTTAAAAAGGTACAAACAACTTAACCAGATAAAGATACAACTCAAACTCTTAAGTAATTTCAACCTCATCTGTCAGCGAATCAACACACTCTTCCGATAATATGTCAGACATTATATTGATGGCTCCCCCGTCTTTAATTCCCGACTTTGTTGTCCGGCAATTTACAGTTCTAAACTCCATTTCCGAGCAGAAAGTTCCGCCTCAGTTGGGGCTCCAAATGACGCGTTACTGGCGCATCTTAAAGCGCGCGCGTGTCTTTAATTAAGTCAAGATTTATAACCAGAGACCCAGGAATGCTGCGTTAACTGCGGTACATCAACAACAATAACTCGGGGGGGACATTGACAGATCTCTGTGTGGCTAATTAGAAGTGAAAGTGAATCCGCAGTAGACCTTAGCGAGTCAGAAGTTCTACCAAAAAGCGGAAAAATGAGCAGGCATTCCTATTACATGCTTATGATAATAACTTTAAGAATTTATTTTGTTATTATTCAGCAGGTGATAAATTCCGAGTTTCTTAAACTTGAAATTTTTTTGGGCAGCTGCCATAAAACGGAATTTATGAAAGGTCTCTCGGAATCAGATTCGGATACAGACTGGGAATGGGAATCGGAATCTTTCTTCTAATTGGGCTTTTGGCTGCTGTGAGGAGAGATTGCATTCTGGCTGGTGATCTGCTTCATCTCATTTTTCGGCGCGACTCAACTGGTTTCGCGCAATCGGTTCGGAGTTCATTCCTCCAAAATACGGAAAAGTTTAAAATTTGCATAAATTTAAGAGTGTTGGCAACACAAATGCTAATTGCGAGCAATCAAGGCGGCCACAGCAACAGCAACAGCAACAAGTTTTGTGCCTTTTAACGTCTGCCCAAAGCCGCAAAAAGTGATTCACTTAAATCAAATCGATAATAATGCCCCCTGCCTTTGTGTGTGTGTTTTTTTTTTTTCGGCCCCAAAACAATTAGGGGGAAAATCTGAAGGGATTCTGGGGATTCATCAGAAGCAGAGCAACTGAGTGACTGAGACACCGGGAGGGGCTGCTCCCACGCATGGGACTCGTTCTTGGCCATTTGCCTAATGATGTCGCCTCCGTCTTTGGGCCAATTAAATGGAGAAACGTGAAAACGTGTGGCGGCAGTTTGCTTCGTTTTAATTGCCCGGCCACAAGACAAATGTCTTGACACACATCCTTCCTTCCTTCCTGCCAGCCTGCCTGCCTGCCTGCCTGACTTCCCTTCGCACATCCTATGTATCCTTTTGCATCCAAGTCCTTTCGAGTGCTGCCTTTGCCGTTGACCCAGTGAAATGTGTGGCTAAGAATCGCAGCCACAAATGGTTGCTGTTGATTGTTGCAATGAAAACCGTGTTAAGTTCTTTCAGCCCCCGGGCCACAAATCGCACATCCTTTGTGTTGCTGCCACCCTTTCCGTTACGGTGATTAGCCCTTCTTTTCTTTCCAGGCAATTAGTCAAATATTTGCACCGCCACTCTTGATTCTTTATTCTATACTTCATTCTTTCTTTTATTTTGTTGCCACACCTGCACCACTTGAAGTGGCTTTTGAATAAACAAAAACACACGGACCCATTACTATACTATATGTATCCCCCGCGGATGACGTGACCAATTGATTTATAAAGAGTTTTTGGCAACTTGAAATTCTTGGCCAGATTAGATACCGGTTTTGCGGTCGAATGCTACTTCTTCCTGCCACTGAATGCAGATTTCCGATAACTTTCGACGGGGGGAACACATTGAGGGAAGAGAGAGGGAATGATAAGGAGCTGATTACTTTATGGGGGGGTTATGAAGAGCAGACCTGAAAGTTAAGAGAAAATAAATAATATCAAAGTAAAATTGAAGAAAATTTTTTTAACTTTATTTAATACAGAATTTGGTAGATTTTTTTAAACACTTTTTGGCTTTAAAAAATTGATAGTAAATAAATCAAATCCTGTGATAGATTTTTCATATTTCTGTAGGTCTTCTTTAGTCTTGAACTTACTTTTTCCAACCTTAAAGAGATTTATATTGCTATATGATTACTTTATTTGTAAGCTTAATTTCACTTACTTCTCTTTAAACAATTATCCAATTTTTCATGTTCTTTTTTATATAATTTACCTTCTAAAAATGGCAATAAGTTGCGCACTTTTTTAATCCTGTTAATTCCTATTTATTCCAGTTTATATTTTTTATTACTTCAGTTAAATTAGCCTGCTAAAAATACAACTCCCTAAAGGGCCTTCCTAAGCAAACCCTCTATTTATTTAATAGGTTTACTCATTTAGCTTAGTAAACCTTTACTCGTGTGCATTTATATTGACTTAGTTCAGGTTTATTTGCTTACTAAAAAGTACATTTCACCAGGAACTTAACTTGCTTTACAAACAACAGACAATTTTCCGTTTTTTAGTTCAATATAAAACCAACCAGAAATAGCTTTGTTCCCATGTTAGTTCAGTTTTATTAGCTGGCTTTAAGCTCAGCCTTTTTTATGACCTTTAAAAAACACTCAATTTGTCTTTGGAGGGGCAGAGGGTATAATTCAATTGCAGACGCTGATAAGTATGCTACGAAAAAAGGACAAATTTGTAATTCAAACACTTGACGTCCCGCTGCTATTGTCTGCCACATGGCCTTGTGTCCTTGTAGCCATCTTCCCACCTCACCACCCCAGCAATATCCCTTTAACGATTCCCGCACAGTTGGCAACTGCTGCAATGATGGTTACAGATACAGATACAAATACAGATACAGATACGGATACGGATATACAAGCTCGATTCCTTGTGACTTGATTGAGTCACTTGCCTGCGCTTTGCGCCTTTTAATTATTCATGCTTTTTCGCACTGACTCACTTCAAGTGCAAGTTGCTTATCGTCTCACACTAAGCACACGCCATACAAATACGAATTAAATTAAATAAAGTAAAGTAAATTAAGTAAAGTGACTAAAACATGACTTAAGGCTGGCAATCTGCGGCTTATTTCCCAGATAATCCCTCAAAAGGCAATCGAACGATGCGTGCCAGTGTGTGTCCTAAGCGGATTAGGTGTCCCTTAATTACAGGCCAAGTGCTTAGGCCCAAACACAAACACAGAGGCTAGCAATTTGTCCTGTCAGCTGAGAGTTGGGCTTTTTACCCAAAATCTAATATTGATTACTAAACGAATAATTATTGATTTGAGGAGATAGAGGTGGAGGAGCAGGACGCGTGCCGCACTTGGAGCAACACTTGTCCCTGGTCATGCCATTAAATCCGAAATTCCCTAAAGCAGCGTCACCATGAAAGTGTCTCCAGAATTTCTGTTTTCTCGGTTCCTGCTTGGCAGCGGCGTCATCAATATCATTATCGATTCATTCCCTATGCCCAGTCGCTTCCATTTCGTTTCTTTTCCATATCAATAATAAATGTTCAAGTCACCGAATACAAAACTCACGCATAATCATGGCGGCATAAAAGGGCAGGAAAGCAGCTACAGGAAAAGCTGGGAAATGTATCGAATTTGTTGAGTGTGTCCTCGCTACTGTATGTGTGCGTGTGTTTGTGCTGCCTGTCACACATATTCGTCAAGGCTAAGACCCCACTCTGCCGCCCTGTTTTCCGCCCTACCCCCCCTTGATCCTGTCACAACCCATTTTCCAGCCCCGCTCACCCGCTGGCTGGGCTCAAAGCTGAAGCATATTGCGTAGGTCGCTGCGTGAGTCGTGGCCGGGCAAGGGAGGGGGGCGGAAAAGCGAGCCAGCATTTCCCAGCGTTGCCAAGGAGGCATTGGTTGTTGCTTTTGTCCCGAGTCCTGGCCGGAGGACAAGCAACAGCAGCAACAATAACCAGCAGCAGGCGAAGACGAACAAGGAAGAAATGAAATTTATCCGACTCGATTTCGGTTGCCTCAAGCACTGAAAGAAAAATGGGGGATATATGTGAATAATAAAAGAAAATTTAATGCTAGAAATTGCAGAAAAATGTAATTAAAAGTAGAGATTAAAGTTAATCTTAAGCTCTTGCAAATAATTTGTTTACTTTCTGCTTAAAACTCTACTTTAGATTTATAATTTCATACTCAAGAAATCAATCTAGTTCTATGAGGGACTTTCATCCCTTCTTTTTCTCAGTGCTAAAACTTTTCCCAGCTTATGAGAACAGTGAGAGGACTCAAGGATGTTTTTGCTGGCTCGCGTTTGCCAGCCACGTGCCGCTGCCGCAGTAGGAAAATCGGGGGGAAAGCGACAGAGAGATGCCTCAGCTTCCGTCGATGTTGTTGAGTGTTGCCCGGGGAATGGGAAACGGAAAACGGGAACTCTGGAGTGCCGCTTCCGTTTCCGCTTTAAAAACTGTTTGAAAGCCAACTGGCTGCCTGGCTGGCTGGCTGGCGCTTCTCTATTGCTTTCGTTTGGCAGGACATCAAAGCGTTTCGCATCTAGGGTCCTTGGCAAGGGTACCAGCATCGCCAGGAGGAGGAGTAGCGCGAATCTAATCATGCGTAGGGTCAATCGCAATTAACCGAAGCCAACCGATGAAATGGGTCATTGTTTTGGGTTTGGATGTACCATATATCCTTGCTCCTGCGTCCTGTCCTCTTCATTAGCGGTGCATTGAACTTTCAGCGCCAGTGGAGCGACAATGGAGCAAGTTGACCGCAAATCCCGTCCCGTCCAGCCGGAAAGCTTTTTGAAGTCGAACCACTCTTAAGTGGGTTAAATGGCCAGAGCCTCCGCTGCATATGGGTTAATTACTCCCGCCCATTGGGCCAGTCAGAGTCAGTCAATCACTCATTGTCTCTCCATCTCCCATCTCTTTGCAGTTACCTGAGGACAATTTATATATATGGAAGCCCACTTATATAACGTAGTATATACACTGAATATGCCGTTTTGACAAGCCGTCCACTTATACAAAAATAAAAAAGGAAACATACAAAAAACACAGACACACAATAAAGGAGCCAGGAACAACGTTAAATATGCCCCTCGTCTGCCACATTAATCCGAAGGAGCAGAGGAGCAACTAAGAGCGAGTATCCAGCGTAAGCGAGCGTCACAGGAGGAGCATCCACAGGACCATCAAGCAGGAGCATCAGCATCTCTGTTAAAATCGCAAGGAGCAAGGAGCAAGGAACACTGTTGCCATGGGTCGCAAGAAAATTCAAATATCACGCATCACCGACGAACGCAATCGGCAGGTGAGTGTCTCTCGGCCCCATCAATATGTCATAATATTAATGAGGTGAGCGGTAGGAGCAGCAATTGTTTGCCCAGAATAAGGACGAAAGCGAACAGGAGGAGCCTTGAATTGAATCCATTGCTCACAGGACTCTGAGTCTGCTTAGAGAGCTTTGCCATGGCAATACAAGGCAATTCCACGTTAATTAAGACAAGGATAAGGCACACACCATAAGGTGAATCGATTTACGGCTATTAAATTGTAATCCAAGTCCTGCCCAGATAGCATTCCCTCATTAAATTTCCGCCAACGGCTGGCTCATTGTTTCATTGAATTAGTTTCATTGGAGTCGACAGGCTAATTGGTTATCTGATTAATTGACAGGCTAAAAGTGTAGGAATTTTGCAAGTTCAGTTTAGGGAATATTTAATAAAAGAAATCATGGATTTAAACCATTAATTGGTTGTCTTAAAGTTGACTTGTTTAGCCAAGGTAAAGTTAAACTAAAGGATAATGTAAATATTACATAAATTTCAAAGAAAATCAGTACTTTCTAAGACTTTCTACTTGATTTTATAAAGTCTCTTTCAAGTTGAGTAACTCACAGCAACCTTCTTTTAATAAGAGTTTAAACCCTATAAACCAAACAAGCAATGAATCAATTATGAAAAACCCAAAGGCGGACTTTCCCAGCTGGTTTATATCATTTTTTTTCCACTCGGAAATTGTTTCCCCCCTTCAACCCATCCATTTCCATTTTTTTTAACCGGCACAACACGCTCGCCGTCGTGTCATCGCAAGGTTTTTGCCTTTGGCTCAGTGCCTTTCTGGCTAAGGCGATGTCTTGGCCCGGCCATAAACGCGTCATCACACGGCAGTAAAGGCAGCAACAACGGCAGCCACGCAGGCAGCAGAGTAACAACTTGTTTATTGTGCTGCCCCTTTGGCCTTGACTTGGCCATAATCGATTCATTACCAACTAGCCAGGGTTGGACTTGGACTAGGGCTAGGTGGATAGGTGGCTAGTGCCTCTAATTACATTTTCGAAGCGCATAAATATTTGAACAAGGGGCAACGTAATTGAACAGTGCTTCCACTTCCGCTTCTGCCACTACTTGCTACTTCCGCTAACGGATCCGTTTCCGGTGTGTTCTCTTTCTTTTTTTCCCCCCCCTCCCTTTAGGTGACCTTCAACAAGCGCAAATTCGGCGTCATGAAGAAGGCCTACGAGCTGTCCGTGCTCTGCGACTGCGAGATCGCTTTAATCATCTTCTCGTCGAGCAACAAGCTCTACCAGTATGCCAGCACCGACATGGACCGCGTCCTGCTCAAGTACACCGAGTACAATGAGCCCCACGAGTCCCTCACCAACAAGAACATCATTGAGGTAAGTTATTCCTTGGCTATTCGGGTTCTAGGGGGTTGTAGTGGGAAAACTGTAGTAGGAAAAGCCGGCCGAAAGAGAGCTGCCATTATGCAAATTCAAGTGAGACATGAAAAGCACAGACGTTAAGTAGAAAGGGAATATAGAAGAGCGGGAAGTATAAATGTATATGCTGGTTATATGTGAGAAACTGAAGAAATATCTTGGGGTTTTTTAAGGAGGAGAAAGGATTCCTACTGGGGAGTAACAAAATATAGAGTCTAACTCTGTCTTAAGTTTTAAATAAGTAATATATTTTGGCTTTAAAAGGAGGTATAATATTCCTGGGGAATTTCAAAGGATAGCTCATAGTTTTATCTTAAGTTTTGCATATATTCCCTTATAGGTTAAAGCTAAGGAAGTTTATAAAAGTTCATATTAAAGTCAAAGAGTATCCTCTGGCGTGCTTAGATATTTACACCTTTTAGAGGTTTCCCAAGTAAATACATTTTTTATTTTTCTTCACCGAATACTTAATTATAAACTAAGCTACAGGATAGATATCAGCTAAAGCTTCCGTTAAATAAACCTACTTACTTTTTCCTTGCCAGTTTTTAAAGTATTTAACCAATAACTTATGCAATATATTAAATATTTTCTCTTTTTAAAGGTTTAAAGTAAATAAACATTTAATTTTTCTCACCGAATACGTAATTGTAATCCAAACTATAGGATAGATAATAGCTAAAGGTGCTGTTAAATAAATCTACTTACCTGTACCAATTTCTAAAGTATTTATCCAATAACTTATACTATTAATAAACCATCATAAAATATAAATAGAAAAGTTAGCTTAGGTTTGTAAATTTTATAAAAACAAATACAAAACAGCCACTGCAACGGCAGACAAAACATTTAGCGCTGAGGAAAGGCAAGGCAAGGAAAGCGGGCTGAAAACTGAACGAATTCGAGGGGAAAAATGTCGCCAAAGTATTTTGCATTTCTAATGCGGCGTCGCTGTCTCAGCTCGCGTAAATGGTTTTGTAATGTTAATGCCGCCAAGAGAGCGGGAAAAGGCGGCAGAAGTAGAGGCAGACCTGGTCGGAGGGAATCCAAAAGGAGAGTGGCGGCATAGGAACAGGATTGGCATTTACATAATTTAGCGGAACAAAGCGTCAATTGGGCCGAAAGGAAGACCTTGGGCAATTATCACGTCAGACAGCCGGAACTAATCCGATCCTTTCCTCCATCCCTTACTTCCTTTAGAAGGAGAACAAGAACGGTGTCATGTCGCCAGACTCACCTGAAGCCGAAACGGACTACACATTGACACCGCGAACGGAGGCCAAGTACAACAAGATCGACGAGGAGTTCCAGAACATGATGCAGCGCAATCAGATGGCCATCGGGGGAGCGGGTGCTCCCCGTCAGCTGCCAAATAGCAGCTACACGCTGCCCGTCTCCGTCCCCGTGCCGGGCTCCTATGGCGATAATCTGCTGCAGGCCAGCCCACAGATGTCGCACACCATCAGCCCACGTCCATCGAGTTCGGAGACGGATTCAGGTGGGATGTCCCTGATAAGTTAGTACGGTGTCTAGCCTCGGGTGCACACACACATTTCTATTTATCTATTGTTGGTTTTCTGTTTTTCTTTTTTGATTATGATTATGATGCACTTAATCTGTAAATATCTGATTTGCAATGCATGACTTAACTTAAAGTTCTCTTGACTTTTAACTCTAATACTCTTAACCCTTTAATCTTAGTTTCTGTTCTGTTACGTTCTGATTTCTTTAACCCACACTCACCGCCATCTAACCGAACTGTGTAGTATTTAGATATATTTAGAATGTATATCCACATCTTGCCACCTTCACTCAATATTCTTATCTTCTCTTTGGACCATCAGTCTATCCATCGGGTTCCATGCTGGAGATGTCGAACGGCTATCCGCATTCACACTCGCCGCTTGTGGGATCACCGAGTCCGGGTCCCAGTCCTGGCATAGGTGGGCATAATGAACATGAACATTACCCCATTACTCCTACCCTCACTTGACCTACTCCTACTCTTACTAACTTCATCATTCGCTTTTATTTCTGGAGTGTCGTGTCCTAACCGTGTTTATCCTTGCAGCCCACCACTTGTCCATCAAGCAGCAGTCGCCGGGCAGCCAGAATGGACGAGCTTCCAACCTAAGGGTAGTCATACCGCCCACCATAGCTCCCCTACAGACCAACATGTCCGCGCCCGACGATGTCGCCTATGCAGATGTAAGTAGTTCCTCCTTAATTCTTGGATACTATTAGCTATATCCAAGCTTTATCTCAACTTTATAGCAACGGCAGAGCCAGGCATCGCTGAACACGCCCGTTGTCACCCTGCAGACGCCGATACCCGCCCTCACGAGCTACTCCTTTGGGGCGCAGGACTTCTCCTCCTCGGGGGTCATGGGCAGCGCGGACATCATGAGCCTCAACAACTGGCATCAGGGCCTGGTGCCGCACTCTAGGTAAGTCCTAATGAGGCGTTATTCAAAGGGGCAATCCGTAATTCTGCCAACTTACAGTCTCTCGCACCTGGCTGTCTCGAATAGCACGCCGCCGCCCGCCACCTCGCCCGTCTCTATTAAGGTGAAGGCGGAGCCGCAGTCGCCGCCGCGCGATCTCTCCTCCAGTGGCCATCAGCAGAACAGTAATGGCTCCACGGGCAGCGGCGGCTCCAGCAGCAGCACCAGCAGCAATGCCTCAGCCAGCGGAGGAGGAGGAGGTGGCAATTCAGCGGCTGCCAATGTCATAACGCACTTGAACAATGTCAGTGTCCTGGCAGGAGGTCCCTCCGGGCCGGGCGGCGGCGGTGGAGGAGGATCTAGTGGCAGCAATGGCAACGTGGAGCAGGCCACCAATCTGAGCGTGCTGAGCCATGCGCAGCAGCAGCACCTGGTCATGCCCAACTCGCGGCCCTCGTCCACGGGCCACATCACACCCACACCAGGTATTCCTTTTATTTTTTTGTATCTCGCTCCGTTCCTTTTTCCTGAAGGATTTCCGCTTGAAAATTGCTGCCGTTTTGTCTACTAATTTAAAAGTTAAAAGAAATTCGTTAAAAGATCCACTGTTGCGGCATGTTTCTTAATGCTAAACCTCTCTCTCTTAAAATCTTGAATTGTTATTAAATTGCAGCGTCCAACGGGGCGTATGCTTAATCTGTGACATTACGCATACGCCGCGTTGTACCTCTTACACTTACCATAACTCTGCCAATCTAATATTTGTTAATACTACTATATATAATGCGATTGTGTCTTCTTTTTGCATTAACCCCCCAACGACAACAAACGACAACGACAACCAACAAATAAAAATATAGGGCATGATAAGTATGAAGGATATCAGTACCGCGCGCTAATGGGACATAATCCTAGATGGAATTTTGCCGGTAAATTGGCCAAAGAAAAAAAAAAGAAAACTAAATACACACACATACACATCACACATGCATACCAACACCTATAAATACGCATACATACATCGAAAGAGAAATTTAATGAAAATCTTGCAAAATTCTAGTTAAAGATTTCTCAGTTTTCTTAGGCGAAAGTCGAGGGGGGAATGAAAGTCGATTTAGTTTCTCTTCTTCTCTTTTGTTTACTGTTTACTGGGGGATATTTACAAATATATATATTTGTGATAATTTCGAGTTCTGTGATTTTTGGTTTTTGCCTGGCCTTTGTTTTTGATTCTCCTCCACTAACCCACCACAAAATGATGCGATTTCCTTGCTAACCCAAGAAAACATACTCACCTGAAACACATACAAACAGCTCACACACACACACAAGTCACACTCACACACGGGCCAGGCGCCGAATGTCCTTGTGTCCTGGCCCCGCCTGAATGTCCAACAAAAAAAAAAAAAAAGAAAGAAATAACAAACAGCCCGCCTGCTGCCTGCCTTTGTCATACACACGCGACCTTTGAGCAAATCAAACTAATAGCTTAACAGACTTCATTATCCTTAATGCAGGTGCGCCGAGCAGCGACCAGGATGTGCGTCTCGCCGCCGTGGCCGTGCAGCAGCAGCAGCAACAGCAACAGCAGCAACATCAGCAACAGCAGCAGCAGATGGGCGACTACGATGCACCCAACCACAAACGGCCGAGAATATCGGGCGGATGGGGCACATAGCCGGCACGTGGTGTCGGCACTAGCAGCCACTACAAGCCACATCACA
>VNJS01004469.1:0-11799 GCA_008042575.1 Drosophila watanabei
CCATGCTTCATCGATTGCGGCCAACTTTGATTGATAGTAAGTTGGATTTAGCTTTCTTTCCGCTGAATCTTTCTTGAAGTTGCGGATAAGCTTCGAGATCTCTTGACAGATCTGTTCCTGCAAGTCTAACGCCTCTGTGACTGCTTGCTCCTCCTTGTTAGTCATATTGAAACTTGTTTAATTTCTGACCGATGGGAGTATTTTATTCGCTTGATAGCTGGATACGCTCCTATTCACAACCGTGGGTGGTCGAAGAAATTATCAAGTGTTCAATATACTTGGGGGATTTACTAGAAGCTGAGTTCTAGCAAAAGGATCTTTTTCGAAACTTTACTCAGGAAGGTTCCCAAGAGTTACGGAACTTTTCCTTTCGGTTTTCAATTGTGAACAGGAATATTCCCAAGAGTTACGGAAGTTTTCCTGTTGGATTTTGATTGTGTTCAGGAATGTTCCCAAGAGTTACGGAACTTTTCCTGTCGGGGTCACCAAAAATGTTTGTGTATGTGTGAGGAGGCTTAGATGCCTGGCAAATAGTGCATAAACTAATTGCCTTTGAGTTGTCGCAACTAGCACTTGAACTAGGTGGACTGAGGTTGAGGTTTGTTGAGTAAAATGCCTTTGAGGTGCAGACGATTACTGACTTTATTGGTAAAAACATAACGGTATTTAAGCTAAAAGTAGTTAACAAATATGCTGATGTGTACAGAATATAGTGTGAAAGAGTAATATAGGTTACTGTGTTGCTTATCGAATATGCGGAAATGAGAACATTGCCCCATTCCACTTCATTCGTCGTTAGCAGAATATCATATGCGCTTAACCTGGTAACTTTACTTTATTGTGGCTTCATATGACATTGCTGCGACTGACGAACTGCGAACTATGCATCATTGCTATTGTCGTAATTATTGTCGCGACTTAACAGATATGATTACTTAAATACTACTCTTTACTAGCTAACTTATTACTATACCCTAAATCCCAACTTAACTATTTACACTATTGCTAATTATTTATACTATTTACATACTTGTGAGGGCCAAATCGGGTCCTCACAAATTATTATCTATTCCTATCTAATATAATATGAACTACTTTCATATTCATAAAATTTTTACAGTATTTATTTTTTTACATTTTTACATCTTGTCACGTAATACTCTGGCCGGGGTAGTATCTCAGTCGGGGCCAAAGAACCTATACAAGAAATTTATATAGAAATATGGAATCTGTAGTTGGAATTTGTATAGGGGGTAACGATATACCTAGAAACGAGGGCTAACAATGCCTTTTGTTCTACTGGTGGCGTCTGCGGTCGCAGATCAAGCTGACCCGGGTCGCAGATTTCGGGCTCTCCGTGGTTGAAGGCGCTACCTAGCGTCCTGGGTCGCAAGCTAGATCGCGTGAGACTAGCGGCCGGGAAAAAATGCATGCGTCACCTGGGGGTCGCGGTCGCAAGCTAGATTGCGTGCGGGGAAATTATGGCACATGTCACCTTGGGGTCGCAGTCGCAAGCTAGATTGCGTGTGGGGAAATATGGCATATGCCACCTAGGGGTCGCGGTCGCAGGCTACATTGCGTGTGGGGAAATATGGCCCGATCGCGCTGTGGGGTGTGAAACTCGGGAGCCCGGGAAATAAATCTGGGACACGGGGGTGGCTGCAACGGTTGCAGCCGCTCGGTGAGGTTGGAGACTTGGGTGGATCGTGACGCGGATCACGGACTCGGATGCCATTTCTAGGGTTTTCTGCCGGATATACTTGGCAACTACGGGGAGGACTACTTCTTATGGACTGGGAGGTTATGGGTTTTTATACTCCAGATGGGCCCGGAGTCTACGGGGATTCAATACTCCGGATGGGCGCGGAGTCTACGGGGATCTAATACTCCGGATGGGCACGGAGTCTACGGGTATTTAATACTCCGGATGGGCACGGAGTCTACGGGGTTTTAATACTCCGGATGTGCGCGGAGTCTACGGGGACTTAATATTCCGGATGGGCACGGAGTCTAGTGGGACTTAATACTCCGGATGGGCGCGGCGTCTACGGAAACCTACTACTACGGATGGGCGCGGAGTAATCGGGAATCTACCACTCCGATTGGGCGCGAAGTCTACGGGGAATCTCCTACTCCGGATAGACTCCGGAATCTACTAGTCCAGATGGACTCGGAGTGTATGGAAATCTACTATGATCAAGGTATGCGGGTCTTTGTGCGTGTATGTACTCGCGGGAAGTGTCTCCCGAGGTGGCGGTCGCGTCCCGAAGAGTCTCACTGTTTGCGGGTATGCGCATTGGTGTGACGTCAGCCGCCGAATCGTTGACCGGTGCTCTCTTCGTCATAGCTGGGCTTCGATTCCCACTCCATGGCTTTTCCCGTCGGGAAGTGGGAAAGCCTGAAGTCTGGGTTGCTGCGTGCGGTGGTGCTCATCACGGCATCTTGGGTGCATGTCGGGCTCGTATGTTTCTCCGACGGTACTTCATAATCTTTGTAGGGGTGGTTGGGATCACCACTCTGGTTCGGTGGCATCATCCGGTCCCAGGATGCATAGGTGTTCCGCGGACGGCGGGAAAGTCACATACGGGCTCTCGGGTGGTCGGTACGGTGCTGCGACCTGGACCGATTCGTACGTGGTCGTGGTCAGATAGATCCAGGACCCCGTGTTGTACCACGAGCGCTCCTCGTAGGTATACATGTAGAGAAAGACGCCCTCAACTAGAACACTATCGTCTTCTTTGCTGCTTTCGTAGAAGCGATTTTCGTCCTCCTCGTTTGTAATATCCTCCACGAACGGTGCCCGTGAACCTTGCTCGTCCTCGTCGAGCATTTTCTCCGACCCTGCGCAGCTTGGAAGGTCATCGTCATCACGGCCGTAGGGGTCGTAGATGGCCGCTTCGTATGACCCGGTTGGACTTGGGCGGCATGAAAAGGTCTCATCTGCGATAGGATCACCCCCTGTGCCTAGAACCTAGGGCGAGTAGCTACCCTGGCCTACGACGTCTATGAGCGACGATGCGGGGTGCGCAGCCTGACGCTGCCCGGCGGGGCCGTGTCCGAGCACTGGAGACCTCCGGAGGGGATGAAGTTACCCGTCTGAAATCTCCAGGCTGGCGCCTGCCCGTTGAGCATGACCGGCGTACGTCGTCTCTGTAGGTAGATCTGTGGAAGAGTAACTAAACTAGCTTAATTCTAGAACTACTTAGAATAAGTGGGCAGCACTAACAAGTCTTCGAAAGCTTCAAGGTTAACAGTGGGCTAAGTTCTAGGTTGGGCTACTTATAATCACCCCTCGTTGTTAGCGTTGGTCGGTTGACCTCGTTGGGATGGCCCGGCCTGATCGCCGGTGCCATCCTCGGCTGGTTCGTTGCTTTCGACATCGGAGTTACCTGTGGAAGAAAAATCAAATGCTTTAAAGTCACCAATGTTTGCAAGGCGGCCCTCCGCTGCCCGGGTAGACGGATTCGGACGACGTTAGGTGAGGGAAAGCGACCACTTTGTAGGGTCCGTCGAACTTTGGGGCGAGCTTCGCTTCGAAGCCTTCAGCGACTTTAGACAGGTGGTGTTGAACAAGGACTAATGATTTTCAAGATCGGCGATGCATGTTGTAGTATCTTCCCTGCTCTCGGCTGGCTTTCTGCAAGTTGTACTGCACTATTTGGAAGACTTCTTTCAGACGGCCTGCGGACGGGACGGCAAAATTTCCGTTCCATTAAGGTAGTCGTGGCTCTCGCGCCTAAAGTAGAAGGGCCGGATTGTTTTCGGTCGATTCCGAGGTGCTCGTGTTGATTGCGACAGTCAGCTCTGGTAATAAGCTGTCCCAGGTGTTTTGTCCATTCTCCACGTACTGTGCTCTCATCGTCTTGACGGTGCGATTGGCACGCTCGGTTGGGCAATACGACGCGATGAACTGAAGTTCCACTCCTGTTTCCTTAAGGAAGCCGTTGAACGTCTATTGGTGAACTATGTGCCATTATCGCACACCATTTTCCGTGGAGCTTCGAAGCGACTTAGTATTCTTTCGCGGAAGGCCCGTTAAAGAGTTGCCGTGGTTGCCTTATGTATGGGTACCAATTTGACCCACTTGGTGAAACTGTCGAAAAAAACAAGAAGCATAGTGTTCACCTCCCTTGAGCGGGGTAACGGTCCGACGAAGTCGGCACATATGATACCAAAGGGCTCGCTGACTTGTCTTGTAAGCTTCTTTCAGGCTTGTTGTCGTTGTTCTGACTTGCATTTCTGGCATAGGATGCATTGTCAAACATGCCGTCGCATATCTCGAAACATCCATGGCCAGTAGTACTTCTGCGAGATTCTGATGTTTGTCTGCTGAACACCAAGATGACCGGCTATGGGCGCATCATGTCATTCGTGTAAGATTCGGGAGCGATGTTTGGCTGCCACGCAAAATTTCCATGGGATGTAATCCTGGTCGTCTGGACGATGGCCAAGGTGTCGGTATAATTCGCCGTTCTCAATGATGAAGTCGGGAAACTTCTGAAGGTCATCGCGGACGTCTTTCATCTTTCGTTGTAGCCATTTGCATTGGTGTCTGTCCTGTGCGAGTCTTTGTAGATGCTACAATGGTTGTCGCGATATAGCGTCAGCGACGACGTTCTACTTTCCGCGGCAGTAGTGTACATTGTATTGATACTGCTGGAGCTCCAAGGCCCATCTGGCAATCCTCCCGGTCGAGATCTCTATGTGATCGAGCCACTTAAGAGCCAGGTGGTCGGTGATTCCAAGTCTGTATTTACTGGCGTCGGTCTGCAGTGTCAGACGGGTGCGTCTGTCAGTAAAGTCTTCAGGAAATCGAGGGCACTCTGTTGCTCTGTTTCTCCCTCCCACCGCTGGTTTTTCCTTAGTAGGTTCGTCACGGGCTGCACCACCAAGGCGAAGGTAGGCACGAGGCATCTTCTCAGTTCCCGTAAGCTCGTGGGAGGTCTCAGGTTTCGTACGGCGGCCACTTTGTCCGGATCGGTGTGGATGCCTTCGTCACTGATCACGTGACCTAGATAGGCTATCTTCCTCTTGAATAACGAGCACTTCTCCTGGTTGATGCTCAGGTTGGCTCTCCTCAATCGGTCGAAGACTCGTCGTAAGTTATCCATGTGTTCCTCTAGGCTGACGCCGATGACAAAAATGTCATCGAGATAGGCGAATGCGTGCGGATCGAGGTCGGGTCCTATTACGCTATCTAGCGCACGCTGAAATGTCGCCGGGGCGGAGTGCAATCCGAAAGGCATGACTCGCCACTGGAAAGACCTCTTCCGGGCACCGTGAACGCGGTGCATGCCCGGCTGTCCGTGGCCATGAGTAGTTGCCAGTATCCGTTGCGCAGGTCCAAGGCTGAAATGTATTTTGCGTTTCTCAGTCGCTCCAAGATGTGATTGATTCGCGACAGCGGGTATGCGTCTGGGATGGACTTGGCGTTTAACTATCGGTAGTTCACGCACATGTGCCACTGGCTGGTTTCCTTCCATACCAGGTCTAGTGGAGCACTGTGTGGGCTACGCGACGGCTCGATGAATCTTTGTTCCAGTAAGGCGTCCGCTTGTTCATCGATGATGCGTAGCATGGCGGGGTTCTTCGGCAAATAGCGCTGCCTAATCGGCCGGTTACCCCGCATGGTGATCCGGTGCTTGGCTATACTCGCTACTTCCGTTATTCCTTCGAAACGTGCCAGCTGCTCGCTAAGGAACGCTTGGATACGCGGATTGGTCTGGCGGTCGTTTTCCTGATGTTCAAGGCTTTGTCGTTCGGGCTCCTGGGCTCAATCTCTTCGGTGTGTGCGCTGTGTTCTCTCGGCGTTGTTTTCTGCTGGTGATCTCGGTTCGTTGTCCCCCATTATCTTACGTTCTTCCACGAGGATCACCTTCTGTGTCGCTGCGTCGTTGTTACCGGCGGGTACTGTCACCTGGCTTCATCTGGTGATTCCTTCATCCTGTTCTCTGCGCGGTTCTTCAGGTGCACTGCTTTCCTGGTAGATCTGTTGTATTAAGTCTTGGTTGACTAAACGTAGCCGAGGTTCTGCTGATGTCCTTGGGGTGTAATCATGACCGGGTAGCTGTCGTGGACGAGGTCGAGGGTGTGATTTCAGCGGATTGCTTTGCTCCGGTTCATTAGGCCTGGTCATGTCGCGTTCTCCGGGTCTGCGTCAAGACATCGTAAGAGTTGCGGTGTCACAGCGGCGGGTGCTGCCGATGGAAGCAAGGAAATCGATCCCTAAGATTAATGGTTCCAGCATGGATGGCATAACTAAGAAGGGAACCTGTATCGACTTTCGGGCGAGCGTTACGTCCGTCAGTAGCAACCTGGTTACCTCTACTCGAGACGTGTCAACTATATTAATCTGGGTGCGAATTTCCCAAAACTGATGGGGTTGCCGACTACGTCGGCGATATTCGGGCTAATAAAACTCCTCGATGCCCCTGTGTCGATAGTGGCCAGACGCACGTGTCCGCCAATGTCGACTTCAGCGGCGATCCTCCCTCTCTCTATTCTAAGCGGTGCGGTTACTGAGGGCTCTCTGTTGAATTGGGTCCCAACGGACTCCGCCGGTCGAGGGGACCCATCGCGGCTGCATCGCGGTTGCAATGCCCCGGCGTTCCGCAATTTCGGCAAGCATCCAGAACATCGATTCGACGGTCGGATGCTGTTACTCTGTTAACCCTAGCTGTCGGGGCCACTCTGGGTTCTGGTGGCGCACGGGGTGGGCTTCGTTGAATGATTCTTCCGGGGATCGCAGGCTCAACCTGACCCGGTGATGAGGGCTGGTATAGTTTCCCAATGGTCTGGAACACGCTACGCCGGATGTGCCTTTGATATTTTGGCGCGACATTTTCGTACAATCTGTTTAGTTTCTAAGTTTACTTGTAGCCACGCATGAGAACACGGAGATCTAGCATGAAGTCTTTAAAGATTTCTCTTTTCAAATGCTCACGACTCCGAATTTGGTCGTCCAAGCGTTGGAGGTATCGGGATGGAAGGAAAAATTCTACAAATTCACGGCGAAACGTGGTCCAATCAGCCCCTTGCACTTGTCGGCTCTGCTCGTCAGCAGTTCTGCCATGGCGAAGTCCTAAATCGATCCCGTATGATAAGGCCCGGCTTTCGACCTGTTCGACGAAGGCGAGATGGTTACAGTACCCATCGAATTGGAGACCCCATCTGCGAATTCGGTCCCGAACGCAGACAAATTTCCGGCGGTTCCGATCGTGGGTCGGTTGAGTGAAAATGTTTCGATTCATGGTCAACGGAGAGGGGGCAGTGACAGAGAAGCTAGGAGTTGTACGAGAACGACCTACAGAGGAGACTTCGTCCGCGAAAGATAGCAATTCGGCCTTCAAGCGGGAGTATATCCGGCGCGAGACCCCAGGGTTCTTAATTAAACGTAGAACGAATTCACCTGTTAGTTTCTGATCAGCGTCCATGACTGTAGTTTCTTCTTCGAACTTTGTCTTCGTCATTAATATCTCTCAAGCTGGATCGGTTGTTGTGCTGCAGGGGCTCTTTATTGGAGTCTTTATATGATTTTATTTTCACAAATATTCGACCGCGTTAACTGTTCGGGATCGCGAGTAAGCTCGTGGGCTTAGAACCGTGCGCGTTTACTTGTTCGTTGCGGTTATTTTCACTGTTCACTTTTTTTCCGAAAATTTTCGAGGTTATGTCACTTGTTTCAGGGTAACGCATTCCCCGTACAGGTGGTGTTTTTCCTGGTATTTCTCCCTATCAGGTACCTGTTCGGGCGCTAGTTTTTACGTGTCGTATATCTGTCGGGGCCAAGGAACTATACAAGAAATTTATATAGAAGGATGGAACCTGTAGTAGGAATTTGTATGAGGGAGGTAACGATATGCCGAAAAACGAGGGCTAACAATGCCTTTTGTCCACTCATTCCATTTTAGTAGCTCAACAGGAAACCCAATTAAGTCGAGTTTCCCTACAAGAAGAGAATAGTTAACCATATCAATGCCTTTAATAAAGCTTTAATAATAAAGAAATAACATTCTCCTAATTATTACATGTCCCTATAGTTACAGGCATCCGTTTTCCTACCTTTTTTGTGGAGAGAAATAATAAAAGATTCCTTCCAAATAAGAAGAAATTCGGAGGTTTCTAAAGAAAGGGTAAACTATTTTTAAAGGGGGTTGCACGGCCCTGACTTAACGCGTTCAAGATCCAGACATAGAGAGCTATCGTTTAAGACAGGACTGAAGATTAGGTTTAAACAGGGCATAGAGAAAGAATATGTCTGGTTAAAATTGGTTGAGGAAAAATAGGTAGTTAAAAAAAACTCAGCAAATAGATCGGGAATAGCCTGATCTGGGCTTGCAGTAGAATTATCAAATGAAAGCCAGGAAGGATAGAAATTTGGTTTACGCTTAGTGTTCATAAAATTATAAAACTGTTTCGGGTCCCGCGCAAACTGAAGTAAGATAATTATTATAAGCACTAATATTGTATAGAGGTTGGCGACTTACCTGTAAGGCACTCGATAAGAAAAAACACGTTGGACTTGTTTCGGGGTTTTGCGCGACGTGCGTCATATGTGTGTTTATTGAAAGCCATAGAAGTTGGTGCTGATTACAATAAATATTAAGCCCAGCTTGTGAGAGCGGATTTGAAGCTCTTTGAAGGTTCGGAGAGATGGGGAGACAGAACGAACGGGACATTGTGAGGCTGCAAACGGAGTCACACTGAAAAAATATAATTAGATAGAAAAATTTGAGAGCCGGAGAATTCATATTTGTTATAACGTCTAGACTTAATAATTTTTAAGCGTGTTAGCTCCTTACTAAACCAATGTGGTTTACTAGAGGCCGACAGGTAGCTCACCGGATCACACGGTAAAAAGAAGGAGTTCATTGCACAGTAAAAAATGTCCACGGCAGCTGCCATGTCAGTGTTAAAGTTAGCTTTACGAAAACAGCGATCTTTATCGGCTAGTCGATCAGATTTATAATTTACAACAGTGCCCGTAGTCACATTGATAGTAGGATTGTAAGGATCTTCAGGCAGCGTCAATGGAGAAACTCTATTTAAGTTTACACCTACAGGATCAGAGACGAAGCAGAGATCTAGTAAGCGGCTTAAAGAATAATAAAAATGGTTAACTTGAGACAAAGATAAGTCAAGCAAGCCATCTATAAGGTCATGCTGTGCCGCGGTCTGAAGGACATTTGACACACCATCTGATGACCAACGTTCTCCAGGAATATTGAAGTCACTAGTTGGTCTCAAACTGAAAGTCAATTGGAAACGGCCAGTATTGCCGAAAGGTTATTCCATTAGATAGGCTCTTCAGCAAATGGAGGGACATAGGAGCATGTAATATATATAAAACTACGTGGAAACGATAGTTTTACACAGATGAATTCACAGTCGATCAAATAGCCGAGAACAACTAGCTTAGAGATAAGGGAAGAGTCAGCGGCAATTAAGACTCCACCTCCTCGCTGGGAAAGACTGTCCAATCTATAAAAAGTGCACTTACCCGGAAAATTTTCGGAGCTGAGTATCTCCGGCTTTAACCAGGTTTCACTAAACACAATTACCTGGGATGCAAAGAGAACTTGCTGCTTAATCCTCTAGTATGAATCCGGAAATACGGTGGGCAGAAGAGTTAAAGGGAGAGAATGAGTGAAGACAAGAGAGCGGGATAGCTTGGAACCACAAAGCAACGGAACTTAAGCGGGGATAAGCGGGATAGGCACAAAAGGGAAGCAAGAAAACCGTCTTAGCATAAAACTAAAAGTAATTATTAATACAATTAATTTACACAGAAAGAGCATGCGGCAGCAAACGGTAAAAGTTTTTAACTTATTTGGGTGACGAATTAAAGGGAATCCCGGTGGCTTAAAATGTAAATAAAAATACAAATTCGAAGCGCAAAGCTTGAAGTGAATAGACGATATGATTGTCCGTAGGCATCCAATTTTTCGCTACAATTCATATTATACGGGGAGTTTTCGAGTAGCTCTTGTAATTGCTTATTAACTTCTGGCCTAAGAGCTCCTGGGTATGGGTAGTGCCTCAAGTATATTGGACTTTCCTTTGTACTTCTTATTGCGGCTTCTACTTTGGTAGTGTATGTCAATTTCTTATCTGGGTCGCCATATAAGCTTGGAAGTTTTAAGCAAATTTTCCTTTTGCGTTTCTGTTGCATGTTTTATCCGAATATAAAATTTGTTGACTTCGGAAGAAGCTTTCTGTTTTATTTTGATTTTTTAGTTTTATTTTGTTTTTAATTTATATGTAACCTCTTTAAAAACAAATGGGTTGGCAATTGTGTGGTGTGTGATTTGAACATCTCCGGCTATGGAGCTTACGAAAACGATTAATTTTTTTTATATTTTTTTTACTAGTTGCGGTTAAACGTAATTTTTATTAGAGCCGGTATCTATTAAAGTTTTTATAATCACTGCATCGTCGATTTTACATTGAAAGTAATGTAATGAAATGAAGGCCAGTATATTCAGTGTTTTTGTTCAGTGCTTATGTGAAAATTTCTTTGTTTTTTATCTACCAGTCCGCTTGTCATCTGAGGTGGTGTTCGTTTCCCTAAATGCCATTATTAGTCTCTTCATATAAATTATTTGTTTTGTCTGTAAACTTTTATCTATATCCATGGATTCTGGCTTAAGCTGTGGCTTTGGAAACAATGGACGTGGTGGTAGAATTGCTGGATAAGCATAATTTGTTGATGATGTCCACTAAATTGCATTTGCTGCTGTGTAAAATAGGGAGTCGTTTTCGGGGTCTGTCGAACGTGAGCTATATGTGGGATAAATGGTTGCAATGCAGCTAGGATGGATGTGGTACAAATTTTTGGTAAATCGCGTCCTCTGGTAGTAGGTCCTTTAAATTTTATTGAATTGTTTTGATTATTATTGGCGTAATTGGTTCTGAAATTTTGAATTTTTTGTCTTTCGCATAGTTGAAGGGCAGTTCGAAGATCAGCTGGCTCTTTGGTACCTAGCAGTCTAGGCCTTTGAGACCTCTCATAAATGTATCAAGCGCCTTGTCTCTGTAGGACTTGGCGAAAAGATCAATTGATATTCTTCCCATTTCCATGCATAAAATTTTGATAAGTGGGTATAGACTTGTTGATAGAAATCTGCTATTGTATATTAAAATGTCGTAGCATCTCGTTTATAAGCGTAGTGAACTGTTAAACATTTGGAGATTGGATCCGGCTTAGTGGTATGATTCTAAAAATTATTCTGCATTACCTACTTTTTTGTTTCAAACTACATTTAAAATTCCATAATACCTGGGTGATCTATCTATTGAAGAATATATTTTTATTGTTCTCTCTACGCTCTTCCTCCAAGAGCTAAATTCTCCTGCTTGGCCAGAAAATTCGCTGAGGCTTTTTACTATGTCTGGGTCTCTGTCAAATTAATGAATATTGTTTGCATTAGCAGTATAGGTTGGATCAAGTAGCGCGCTGAATCTGGGTTTAATTTTTTATTTAAAATTCTTTCTACTATTTCTTGTATTTAAAGCCCAAATATTAGCCAATTTTGCTGGAACTTGGTTAAATTTAGGGGCTTATACTCCATTATTGTTTAGCATTTTGGGCCTGATCACATTATTTGGATTAGCCTTTGTGTGTGTTTTTGTAAAAAAAAATATATTTTGTATATGTATAGATGTGAAGCGTTGTTAGATAACTAATTTTTTTAGATTGGATTTATTTTTTTTATTTGTTTGCTTTGTTTAAGCTTCTTTATTTTTGTAGTTTTTTCACCTTTATTTTAGCTATTCGGTATGTTTTTTTTTTTTTTTTTT
>VNJS01004470.1:0-19885 GCA_008042575.1 Drosophila watanabei
ACCCCGCAAGGGTATAAAAACTAAAAATAGGGATTGATCTGTCACAGTAACGATGATTTAAGTCAGGGTAGCCTTCGGCTAATTGTCTCCGTCACACAGTTTTCCTAGTTTCAGGTCTTACCCACACGATTCCCGTTCATCCCGTGAGTCCGCGCTGCTACAATTGATCAATGCTACGATCCATTAGAAATTTAAAGTGTTTAGGCTTTGTCGCGGGTGTGCGCCGTGGATGTACCGTACTGGCAGAGGTTCACCGTACTGATGTCCATTTGGTGTTACCCACGGCTCTATCCTCAGAGTTTGCCAAGGAAATTGCCCCACTTTCAGTACCCGTCTTGGTAGAACAGTACTCCCGGCATGCCCCAGGCGGTCAGTTTGCTACCATAGCGGAGTATCTGCGCAGCGATCCGTTGCCTAACGAAGCTCTGGTGCCTGAGGAGATCGATCTTCACCGATCGATGACCCTGGACGACCTCAACACCTATATGCAGGCAAAGACGGCATTCCAGGAGCCGCGACGCAAGGGCCTTAATTTCGCCCACGTTCTCGTAGTGGCCGGGACAGACTTCCTTCAGGGTTGTCCGTTTCAACAGCGATCTGAATTTCTCTACCTCTGCGACTGTTTGCGGCCAGGATCAGTTTTGGTGCTGCATCGCAGCCGGAAGAAAAAGACTGGCGCTCTGCTCTTCCTATCCGAGAAAGTTGACTCGGAGCTGGCCAGGATTTTCAGCCGCATGCACCATGTAGACGAGGTTCTGCCCCTCGACATGCTGAAGAAGAACTTGTTCTGGCTACTTAAGGAACAATCCCCGGAACTGTGGCACTCCTTGGAACCATCGAGTGAAGTCAGTCGAATAGTGAACGAGGCATCCGAGGAGGTCAACATCCCGCTGTCCAATCCCCGTTACATTCTGCAGTATACGCGAACCTTTAAAACAGACCGAGAGATGTGTGTCCTGCGACGGGCCAATGCTATTGCAGCCGAGTCAATGGCGGAAGTGATCGCCTACAACGTATCAAATCTACACCAATGCAATCCTCGGGAACTGACAACACTGTTTGACTACAACTGCCGGCGGCGATATGCTCATCCTGACCAGCCCCTCTCAGCCAAGGTGACATGCGGTTCAGATGCCAGTGGTCTGTGGCACATGGATGCTGGTTGTCAATACGGGGGCTACCGTGGTGGTCTGGTTAGGACCTGGCCAGGCGCAGGCCGTTTCACACCACCTCAAAGAATGTTGTACGGCGCACTTTTAGATATGCGGCGCGATCTCTGTGCATTGGTCGAGGCTTCGGGAGTTGGCGGTGCTGTGAGCACGCCACTAGAGCTGCACGCTGCTTACCTGATCCTCCTAGCCAGACACCTTCAGGAGCTGCGAATACTGTCTAATACCAAAAGGAGTCCATCTGAGACCGTTGAGGCGGCGCGCAAGTTCAACTGTACACCGGTAGTCGTCTCCCATGTGGGCATCGATCTGTGCGACACCAGTCGAAAGCTACTGGGATACCCCTTGGCACCCAGGAACGTTTTATCGCTTCGGCTATCCATATTCGTACCAGACGACTGCTGTGAGGCCAACCCTGAGTTTCGGGGTATTCTCTGCCAGCTCGGCGACACCCTATATATTCGGGATGACTACAGTGTGGAAGTACTCACCGCGCATTGCCCCAGCAAGCACAACCCGGGTGCAGGCAGTGTGCGTGCGCCTGTCCGGTAGCTTAATCACGCACAACAAAGGGTAACGGCAATGGCATGGACTAAGCTATAAACGACATAAAAATCTGTGGTGGTATGAGCAGTTCTCACAAGCATGTTTTCTGTAATTGTTGAAGATATAATGACAAAACAGTATCATTTGGTCATTTGTGATATTTACTATAAATGTAGGAAATGTCAGTCGAGGTGTAATGTGGCTTATGATACACCTTTATCTGCAGAACTTGTTCAAGATAGGCATAATAATAACAAGATGATAGCACCCACACATTTAAAATTCCATACGCAAGAAATTTTCTGCAAGCAAAAATTTGTGCCTATTTAAATTTCCAGAGCTCCTGTCCCTGCAAAACCAATTCGTAAAAAAGAATGGCAGGAGGTATTGCTCATAAAAGGTGCCTATAACATAGCAAGTTCCTTCCTTAACATGACACAACATTTATCAATTAGTCGACGAGGCTCATTTTTTCCGGCGACAGTAGACCGCTATATAGTATATTAGGATTAAATTAGTGCAGACCAACTAAAATACATATATTAAGTCTAATAAGATTTTCTCTTCATATATTTTCAGGCTAATCAAAAATAAGACTGGACTGGCCATACTTCGAGTAATATCTGGCCCGAAAGCCTTCAAAGTAGTGCTCTTTACCCGACTTACACCAATTCCTTTCGGACTGCAGAACCTGATTTTTGGAGTGAGTAAAAGAATAGTGGTCAGATTCAGGCCAGATGAGAAGTGCAATACATTTATAATAATGCAATAATTTAATGTCGAATGCACAAAGTAAAATTTGGTTATTAATGCTAATGCTAATGCTTTTTATATTATTTCACAATTTCGGATTTAATTTTATAAATATTATAATGTAATTTTTCAGCATATGTTCATCTTCATTGAGATTCAGGCATTTTTTGTTATTTCAGAATTTTGTTTTGAATTTCATAAAAATCGGGCGACTATATCGTATAGCTGCCATCGGAACGATCAGTAAATGTGGAGGAAATTGTAAAACTGTAAATTTAAAAAATTAAAAAAAAAAAAACAAAAATAGAATAGCAAGAGGTTTTGCTCATAAAAGGTGCTTGGGCACGCCGAAGTTTGTATCATTTATAATGTATCCCTATTTAATATAAAATGAATTACTTTATAACCAATATTATTTTTACAGTTTTACATTTTTTTACTTTTGTACATGTAAAGTAAAATGTAATTTTTTCTTCACATTTACCGATCGTTTGTATGGCAGCTATATGATATAGTTGACCGATCCGGCTCGTTTCGACATATATACGAGCTAGAGTATACAGAAGACTATCTGCAAAGTTTCATTAGGATAAGGACTGAGAAACTAATTTGCGTAAAAACGGACAGACGGACTTGGCTAGACCGAGTCGGCTGTTGATACTGATCAAGAATATATATACTTAATCGAAAATGCCTTCTTCAAACTTTTTACTGAAATTATAATTATAATGTAAAACTGTAAAAATAATATGACTATCGAAGTAATGCATAATGCATAATGTGACGGTTGCCGGTCAAGTGTTATTACAGAAACGGAAAGACTTCTATTAATAGTTACTTACCCTAAAAGTTACTCACTTCTTTTAATTAAAAAAGACCCTTGAATTTAGAAAACAAATCTTTTTTAATGCAAGAAGAAATTGGTGTCGAATTTTTAAATCAAATAATCCTAAAACTGAAACTTTTTTTCCCATAGTTAGGACAAATGGCCTTGAAAACAAGAAAATTTTTTTACATGCAAGAAAAAATTTCCGAAGTGTTAAATAAGTTTTTTTTTTTGTTTTTAGGACACATCGCTATATGGGCAATTCTTTGGTGTCGAGGGCGACATTTGTACGCATTCATATTAAAAAAAAACATGTTCCAAAACTTTATTTTAATTTTACAAAATTTAAAACTTATAAAACCTGATGCTAGATTTTTGTGAAACTAATTTTAATATATTATACATAATGTTGTTTTAATTATATTTTTGATTTGGCCTTAAAATATTAAGTAGTTTTTTTTTTTAATTGAATTTGTATCGATGTCGCACGCGATTCTTTTTATTATCATACTTTGCATGTTGTTTTTTAGTATTTAAGTAAATTAGAAGAGCCTATATCGGTTTTATTTCGACTGTTTGAATTCTTCTTGTGCTGTTAGGAAACCAAAGTTAAAGCATAAGGCCTCTGTTTTAGGTGTTTTTATCAAAACAAAGCATGCTCTTTTTTTGTTTTCATCAAAATAATAAAAAGTCGCTTTTACGCGAAAATAAAAACAATATATTTCGAAATCTTTTTTTAGAATACGTTGAAGGCTTTCAAATTTGATATATTGAAACATTTCCTAAAATCACTATGTTGACAAAAATCATTTTAGAGAGCTTTTAATTTTTTGGCCGCGGTTGTTGTTTCCAGAGAATGACCCATATCCAAAAATTAGAAAATCATCAAAAAATAATTATTACTCTTGATCCTACAACACATATAAGATATTAAGATAAGATAAGATTTACAAATATTTAAATTAATTTTTTTTGGTTATAAACGTATAGAGTCGAAGGTCATAAAACCAAATTAGAGTTAATATCCCATAATTTATTTATTGTATTAAAATTACATAATTTGCTTTGCTGTGCGATAACTGCCTTGTTCTAAATAGTTTCTTTTCACCCTTAGATTAGCTCCGTTGGCACAAAAGACTACCACTTGGCTACAATGCTTGGCTTGCTGCCAGCCCAAACTGTTAACGTGTACCTAGGCTCCACGCTGAGATCCATGCACGAGGTACTCAATGACAACCAGACCAAGCTGACAGGTTATATCAGCTTTGTTTTGGAGGTGAGTTTGCTCCTTAATTCCAATATACTTTTGCGTTTCTTCCTTGTGTTGGATCGCCTGGACTCCTTCAAGCAGGGTGTCAAATCTCTCTCTTACTTTAAATTTGAACCAGATATTAAAAAATGAAATATAAAGCTTATACCAAAGAAATATCTAGATTCGATTACCATAAAATTATGTTAAGCTAGAACGAAATTAATGCCTTTGCCTTTGGTCATTTTATAGGTCGTTTGTGGCGTGGTCCTGATGTTCTGGGTTGTACAGAAGGCGCGAAAGGAGCTATCCGAGACGCTTATATCCGTGGACTATAACAGTGACGGCAAGCACACCGACATAGAAGTATAGTAGAGGCCATATTTGGATAAAACACTACGGAAGAGTTTCCACGTCAACTAGCTCGGAAATCCCAAGCAGCCAGACAAGACTGCAACTGTGCATTAATTACTTTAAGTTGATATTCAATTTAATTTATTCTAAGCTCAAGGCAATGCCGTCGATACCAAACAATATGCTAGTTAAATTAGATTCAAATCTTAACTTTACACATAATCTGACTTTCGAGTTAACCCCGCAGGCTCTACATCACAAAAGAGTTTTCACAGCTACGGATTGTTATCTAAAACTGAAGCCCTGATAGTCAACTAAGTTATCCCTTTAGGGATTGATATTCGGCTAGAATGCTGAAAAGCACAGTTGGGAGTAGATCTCGCCTAGCCTGTCCTCTTGCTATTCCTCCAACTGCGAGGTCCTTTGGTCATATGTTGCTTCAAGACTGTGTCAAGCGTTTCCAGGACGAGTTCCGCGTTCTCGATATCCACGCACAGGGGAGGCCTAAGGGTTAAAACCTGGTTAAGGAGAAGAAGGTGGCAGTGGATGCCGATTAGTTTAGGAAATGCGCTTCTGCTCAATGTATCTTCGAAGTTTTGATATCGTGTTAGTGAGATAGGTTAGTAATAATTGCTATTTTCAGTTGTATTATTATCATTATTAAATTATATATGTTATTACTATTGATATCATTGATATTGTTATTATTTGTATTCCTATGTTTATTATTATTATTACTTTTCTTAATATTTTTATTTCTCATGGTGTTTATTAGTATTATTAAAAAAGTATATTAGATCTATTGCATTCATTGTTAGTCAAAGTATTTCCGATAGAAATGGAAAAAAAAATATTAATGTATTGGAAGCGTGTAAATTATTTTTAAACAAAACGGTGTTACTTTACAACACTTGCTCAGAGATGCCTTTTATCCATCGACAACTTCGCAAAGTGCCACACATTTTGTACTTTTTTTCCAGTTAGGTTCTGCCCAACACACAGTGTAAAAAAATTTGTAAGCAGAAGAGAAAAAATATATAAATCACCAGTCTCTATATAGAGACTACCTTAAATTATACCTACTCTCATTGAGAGGCACATAAAAAAGACAACCAAAAATCTAAATTAAATAAATAAATTATTTATTATGAAAGGTTTATATTTAATTTTTTTATTTTTAAACAATAAAAGAGAAAAAATTGCGCTACAAAATGAATACACCTTAATAAATAAAATAAAATAATTTATGTTAATAATAATTTGAAACAAAAAAGGAAGCTGTCTTCGGCACGCCGATCTTAATGAATCTATGCATTTCGTCATAAAATAAGAACCGAAAACCCGAAGGTATTATAAGTTTAGTCATAAGTTTGCAATGCAGCATCGCGATCACATACATTTTATTAATAATATATAATACCCTGGTAAAATCGAGGGAGTTAGCCAAGAATTATAAAATTAGAAAGCAAAATCTCAATATACAAAAGCCACTAATTACGGAGACCCACGTTAAATGTCATGGATCAAAACGTATAAATTCATATATCAAAGAAAAGAATGCTTTCCGTTGAAGAGTGTAAAGTATAACTTGTCTTAACATTAGACCCGAAAAAACACGCAGTGGCCTGCTTTCACGTCAAACTTGCCAAGTCTTAAACTGCCCCTAAAATTATGCCAATATTCTTTTGACAATATTACAAAATGCTTGCCGCTAAAGTACACAACATATGGGCATTTCCACTTAAAGGTCCACCGCGGCCAAAAAACCTAAGATATCTCTAAATTGTTTTTTATTTCACACATAGTACCATTGAGAAATGATCCAGTTGATTTAATTTTAAAAGCTTTAGCATATTCTTAAACAAATTTTAAAATATTCGGAAGCATATTCGCGTAAACGCGATTTCTAATTATTTTGATGGTAAAAGGGACGGTTTTCTATTGATGAAAACTTCAAATCCGGGGCATTATGCTATGAACTTAGTTTTCTAACATCACTAGAAGAATGCAAAGAGTCAAAATAAAACGAATATATTTATATTCTCTTCTAATGTACTAAAATTGTTAAAATAGCAACATGCTAAGTATGATGATAAAAAATGCACCGTGCAAATCTACTTCAACTCGATTAAAAAAAAAAATTAAAGGCATTTTTGGAAAAACTCAGCCATTTTTAAGAGGCATCTGTGTACAATAGTTTTAAATTAGTTGCATTAAAATATTGCTTCCGGATTCGTAGAGATTGGCATTTGAATTAGAATAACAAGTAAGGAAGCTAACTTCGGCACGCCGAAGTTTGTGTACCCTTGCAGAATGCAATAGGATCAATTATAATCTATCCCTGTCTAATATAATATTAGTTACTTCATTTTATTTCTACAGTTTAATATTTTTTTCCATTTATTACATGTGCAATAAAATGTAATTTTCATCCACATTTACCGATCGTTCCTATGGCAGATACAGTCGTCCGATTTTTAAGAAATTAAAAATGAAATTCTGAAATAATATATAATGTAGAAGGTAGACAAGTTTATGTGGAAAACTGACAAAATTATATAATTGTTTTTCTAAAAAAATGTATTCAGATTTTTATAGAAATAAATCCGAAATTCTGAAATAATATACAAAGCTCTTAACCGACAGTAGATCAAAATATGTACAAAAAAAACGGTGAGCTATAATACATTTTCCACGGATCGTTTCTATGGCAGCTATATAATATAGTTGACCGAACAGGCTCGTTCCGAATTATAGTAGTGTATAGAAGACTAACTGCAAAGTTTCATTAAGAAAGCTTCAAAGCTGAGGGACTTGCGTAGAAACGGACAGATTAGGATTAGGAAAGTGGGTACTGGTGGTACCTTCGGAACTAGTGATATCAGGCCCAACGAACTAGCTTCCAGAACTGTAGGGATATTATATAACAAGTTGTGCCCACTTTTCTTTTCGAATCAAATAGCTCAAGAGAAATGCGGGAAAACAGCTAAACGAATATATAGTTATTTGCCTTGTGTAAATGCTCTTAACACGAATAAAATGCGTGTTAATACTTTTGACAACTTGCATGTAATTACCATTTTGCTTCTTCCATTGTTCTATGAACCGTTCTCTTTCAAGCTATGTGATAAAATCTATTTCGGGGAAACCACACTAAGAATAACAACTAAAAGAAGTTGGTATAAGCAACAAATTGTTCGTTATGTAAATATGTTTGAGTACCTTTGTTCATATTACCCTCAAATACTCAAGTGCTTCTACAACTGGAACATATCGTTTAAAAGGTTTAAATGTTTGCAGGTCAAATTATTAAAATGTTTATGTAATTCACATATTTACATTTATATTTGTTAAAAACTTATAGTAGTGTATTAGTCGCCATTTCTTTTGAAGGACGAGTATCTAGATTACCACCTAGCAAGACGGTTGGGTGGAATTGATTGGTTAGTAAATGCATGAGATCATCCACTAACGCTCTCTCTCTCAATCTCTTTCTCTGGTCGATGCATGTTCTCCATTTAAAACATCAATATTTTATTGTTTCTCCAACGAATCAGTGATGGCCCGAGCCAGCACATCAACCGCGAACTTCACGTCTTGCCGGTTGATGCACATGGGAGGCTTGATGCGCAGAACCTGTGAAGATGCACGAAAGGATGAACGGATGAGACAAGAGCCGGAGAAAGGGACTGCAAACGGCCTACTGGATTTCTGGCCCGACCCCATTGGTGGCCGGTTACTTGTTAGTCAGATGGGCGCGAAAGTGGACAAAAGACACAGATGAGGATGCACTTAGCCACACGAAAGGCTTTCACTTACATTGCCATGCAGACCGCCTCGTCCGAAGAGAACGCCCAAGTCCTTGCATGTCTCCCAGATTTCCAGGACATGAGGAGTGGCTAGCGGGGTGCGCTTCTCGCGATCGCCCACCAGCTCGAGGCCAATCATTAGGCCCTTGCCCCGCACGTCGCCAACAATCTCAAAGCGCTGCTGCAGTTCTGCCAGGCTCTCAAGGAAGTAGGTGCCGACCTCCAGGGAGTTTCGTTGCAGGTTTTCCTCCTCGATGACGTCCAGCACGGCAATGCCGACGGCACTGGCCATGGGATTGCCGCCGTAAGTGTTAAAGTGTAGCGCCTGGCCCAGGGATGCGGCGATCTCCGGAGTGGTGACCACGGCGGCCAGGGGAAAGCCATTGCCAATGCCTTTGGCCATGGTGACGATGTCTGGCACATAATCGTGACCCTCGAAACCCCAAAAGTGTTCGCCAGTGCGTCCGAATCCCGTCTGCACCTCGTCTGCCACGAACAGGCCTCCGTTGGCACGGACAAGGGCGGCGGCCCGTTTAAGGTAGCCCTTGGGAAACTGCACCGTGCCACCCACGCCTTGAATGGATTCGGCGAACATGGCCGCCACCTTGCCGCGCGGCAGCGAATACTTGAAGGTCTGCTCTAGCTCATTGTAGTAGGCGTCGCATGCGTTGCAGCCTTCCTGGCATTGGCACTGGCGAGTAGTTTGCACAGGTGAGTCTCGACAGGCTGACCCGCCCCATATGCCCTGGTAGGGGTCAGGATTCATGACATGTACCAGTCCGTTGTTGACTCCAGGCAGCGGGAAGCGCCACGTGGAGTGTGCCGTCAGACCCATTGTGTACGGGGACATACCGTGGTAGGCATTTCGGAAGGAGAGAATCTCCTGGTTGCCTGTATGCAAGCGCGCCATCAGCATAGCCAGGTCGTTGGCCTCCGAACCGGAGTTCACGAAGCACACACTTTTCAGGTTGCCAGGAAACTTCGCCACCAGTCGCTCGGCGTACTCGTGGATCTTGGGGTGCATGTATATGTTCGTTGTGTGCCATAACTTGGCGATCTGTTCGCTCAATGCCTGATTTACTTTTCTGTATAGGAATAAAATGGGTATAAGCGAAGAGGAACTCTGAAGTAATCACTACTATTAAATAAAAACAAATAAAAATCAGTTAAGAAAGCTTTAGTCTTTTTTGATCGATTGCGAGAGATCCGGCAAAAATTAAGTTCTACATTATCAATTTTTATACCCTTTTCTAGTCTCTAGTTTTGAAGCTATCTGATACTGATGATCTGACTATCTTTGCAGATAGTCTTTAATATAGTCTTAATCGAATATAAGCCGGAAAAAGACGGATCGCTCAATTGTATCATATAGCTGCCATACGAACGATCCGAACATTTTTAGGACAGAAATATAGCTTTTCCATTTTTCACCAAATCTTAATCTACCTTTTGATATGAGCTTTTCATATTATTTTTAGAAATTTTGATTTAATCCTATGAAAATCTGACGACTATGTCATATATATACATAGCTGTCATAGAAACGAACGGGAAATGGAGCGGAAAATGAATACTGTAAATGTAAAAAACTTAAAACTGTAAAAATAATATGAATATGAAAGTATTTTATATTATATATAGATAAATAATGAACGATCTATTGGCAATCTGTAACGGTTTACAAACTTTGGGGCGCCGAAGTTAGCTTGGATAAAATCAGATAACTTGCTTTCTTTTCAAAAATGTTTTTACTCTCATATGGCGGACTTGTTCACTGCTCGTTGCTTCCTAATGTTCAAAAGAATATGTTTTTATAGTTCAAACAAGCCCAACACCTTCCGAAAACAGCTCGAACTATCGAATAGAGCATACTGACTTGTGCATGTTGCTTACGGGTGACAATGTCCCACGGAAACGGTGACAATACCGCCGAACATGTCCAGGTAGCGTCGTCCCTCGTGGTCGTACAGCCATTGCATATGTCCCGCATGGATGACAAGGGGCTTCTTAAAGTGTGCCAGCAAATTGGGCGTCAGGTGAGTGCGACGCGTTTCAAGTATCTTTTGATAGCTGGGGCCGTCGTATGCGGCCTGATTATGATTACACTCGGGCATTCCGACCTGGCCATCGTTCATCGTGACTGAAGCGGCCTTTGAATGCAGTTTGGAGCTCCAGCTCTGGCTGGCATTGGGCCGCAGGAGGATCCGCTTAGTGTGAGCTAAAAATACGTTTAATATTACAACTAATATAGGTAGCTGCTAACAAAAACAAACTAAAAATCGTTATCTAAAAATATATTGTACAGTATGTTATAACCGAGCTTAGGACTTCATTGACTTTACAATTCTCTTTCACATGAATAAGTAAGCCTCTCCTGTATGTATTACAGAGTGGAATTCGCTTCGAACAGCTCTCACTTTATGGAAATATCCTCGCGAATTAAGCGCAATGCAAATTAATTGGTACGGGGCATTGGTCTGTCGGAATGCAAGTGCAAGGTTGTACGGAAACAAGCACAGACGGAAAGAAATGAACAACGAGTATGTAACTTAATAGCTCTGAAACAAAATCATTTGTATACTGAGAATCTGATTTTTTTGTTATAATCAATTGCAAATCAACCATAACAGAGTCGTTCAATCCATTTAATTCCCAATTATACAGTTACTGCTTTATATAAAAGACTAGAATAAAAAAAAAAATATATATATAAATGTAGAAATCTGCTCCCCCTCTCAACATTTTTAAAATTGTATATTAAGGTATTTAGTAATAACAAAATGTATAACGGCCACATATAGATTTGCATTGCTATATGCTAGCGTTGATAACCTTGTTATTATAACTTATTATTATGCACAGGGGTTTGTAATAAACATAAACTTAAAACATCTTTTTGATCACGAATACACAATCGTCACGCTGAGATCTTCAAGCAAAATTTTATTAAGCTCAGGGAAGTTTTTTGATAACAACTCCTAACGAAATAACAAAATTTATTTACAGCCTAAATTCAATTCAATTAAAATGGTCTGCAAATGTTTACCTTACTTAACAGATCTAAAAAAAAATATTATTACAGGAATTCCTCCAGTCCATATCGTTACCTTTATATTAATATGTATGTATATGATCTTTCCATAAGACCAAGCTAAGCTGCGGGTCTGTATTTGTATCTTCAAAAGTAGGAGTTCAATCCGATTAAGTAGCTACATTATATACCTATGCACGTACGTACATACATATGTATGTCTTTTGGCCTGATAGCGGACGTACGCCACGATTTCCGAGTTTGTTTAGAGCTTATTGCATCAATTGAAATACGCGATTAAAAGGAGAACTTCTGGTCCCCACTCCAACAGATAGGAACTGTGCCCCCCACTGACAGCCTACGCCACTCGAATTTCTAGTGCGCTTACAACCCGAATTGCTTATCGCCTCCTGCTAAATTATCAACTGCCTTATCAGGAGATATACTAGGTTGGATCCAACGAGGTACAGGTGGTCACACTACACAATACTAATAAAACCATAAAGCTCTGATTTACATATTTATATTTACTAAGTGAATGATGCTTCACAGTGTTGTCAATTTCACGCTATGTTTTCATATTTGTAAGTAAGAATCAGGCGAAGTTTTATAACATTTATCCTTATTATTAGAGGTGCTGAGAGGACGGATGTGTAACCGAGAAAGAATCATTCAGAATTAACCCGAGATAAGCAGCTGACGTCAGGGATGGAGAAATGTGCCTTCTTCTGTGCCTCATCTTGAGCTCGTCAAGTAAACTCACCTACAAATCGATAGGGCATCATTTTTAATTCCAAGATCCCGTCTGAGGTGGGTCTCTCTAAACAATTTTGTTGTAGTATTCTTTGCTTGGCTTAAACTGTTGATGAACGAACTTAGATATCGTTGTCGATCTCGCACAAAGGCAGGCTGAATTGCGTCCACGCGTAACCACGTTTACGAGGCAACTGGTCGAAAAACACGACAAGACGCCGGACACAATCGACAGGGAAAGCTCTGACTACGGGAAAAGCTTTCGGACGACGTTATCAGGTGGGAGGGCAAAGTCAAGGCTGCGTGAAAGCGCATGTTAGTTTACCCCCTGGCGTGGCGTGGGGAAACGCTCGGCAGGGGAGAGCGTGCAGGCAGCAACCAGCGGCTTATCTTCTAATGTTTTATTTCAATTCTAGTTTGTTATATACTGAAGCCCAAACTACTGCAGTGCACAGGTAATCCTTTGTTTATAACAAAAAATATATATCGTGTTTATCGCTGCGCCAATCTGTCAATTCTATTTGTTAGCGTTGTTTGTTTTCTGTTGCAGTGGCTTAACATTGTGGCATTATTTACCCGTAAATATTTAGCAGGCTTCTCAAATATCATTAAGTAGTTATTATATATTTTTTTGCCTTATCAACCAACATCACGAATTTGCGCTTTGATTCTTAACATTGTCCTTCCGCCCAGCATTTCTCAGCCCAGTGCAACAGAATATATTTGTATGGACATGAGCCCGCTAAAAACAAGCTCTAGCACAATTAATACACAAACAACAATAGCCGAGCTGAATCCATGAGTCCACTTCGGGCGTTCAATTCGAGTCGCTGTACAGATCGGGACTCCGGGGTGTGGTCGTTGGTTGGACCGGCTGCTCCAGATTTGCCGCCATCTGACGTAGGTTTTCCACGCCATTCAGCAGTTGCCTGCAAGAAAATAAAAATGGATTCCAACAGTCTCTTCAATTGCTATATCGACCCTGGCTCACCGAAGGTTCTGCTCCGCAGTGTCGGCTGCCCGTAGCAGATCCCTTGACAACTGGTGCGCTCTAGAAGATCGCGCAGAGCTGCTACTGCTGTTGGCTGCGCTGCCAGAAGTGGCTGCCGGAATACCTCCAGCAGCACCATCAAGACTGCCACCGTTTCGTAGGGTAATGAGTTCTGCCTATAAGAAATGTAAAAATTAGTAGTACCGAAAATGAATGTAACAAACAGAAAAAAACATATTCAATATATACAAATCGAATAACCTGTAGCTGTAACCATTGACTTATAAATATAAAACATTGTGTCTTCTAATTATAATATAACGTCAAACTTAAAACGTTTCCTTTCATGGGAAAAAGCTAAAAAAAAAATAAAGTAATATTTTATATCCAAACGTTACATTTTGTCTACATTTCTTTTCACTCTTACTATTAAATTTTATAAAAATGTTGTTGAAATTCGCTGCTTACAAAAGAAATTCGAAAAATTTGTTCCCTTCTTATATACTTCTATAGTTCAGGAATATAAACGAATTAAATTTTTCTTTTTGTAGTCTTAGTTTAAATTTAGGTTTATCCAATAGAAAAACAAAAATTTCCTAATAAAAACTATGCATGCTATTTGGATCGTACGTTGCGAGAATGCGATTTGATACAAATTTTTAACCTAATTTTTAAAGTATATAAATAACTATGCGGACATTTTCTTAACACTTTGAATAACTGGAATTAAATTTTTTTGGAAAACTTTTCATATGCTGGTTCTTGCAGCCTTAGTTTATTTATTTTTCCGACTCACCTCTAATTGGGATATTTGGAGCCTTAGGCGCTGCGTGGTCTGTGTGTTGGTTGCCAAGGCCAGTGCTTCCCGTCGCTCTGCAGCCTCTTGGAGCTGAACCAATTGCTGCTCAAATTCACTGGCTCTTCTGGTCTGCGCATTCAGCTCCACGCGCGTATCCTGCAGCTCGCGCTGCAGGCGATCGTTCTCCTGACGCAATGCAGACAGTTGCAGCGTTCCGCCTACGTCCTGGGGCGGCGAATCAATAGAATTGGAGGGCAGACCAATAGCTACATCAGCCAGGCGCTGGGACGAATGAATTATCGATCCATCGGACAGGAAGTCAGGCAGCACTTTGACGATGGGGCCAGCGGGCGGGTCGCCGAGCGGACCTGGGAGGGCGACCGCACTGGGCAAACCCATAGACGCGAGGGCAGATGGCAGAACACACGCCGCGGCACTCGGTGCCTGCGCCGCACTTAGAGGGGTGTTAGGGGGAGAGCTTGGCTGCGCGTCCTGGCCAACACACCAAGCGTCCGGCAGATGATCCTGCACGAAGTCAGGCAGAGTGGCTGCAGTGCCCCCACCAGCTCCCACACCTGTCGCAACAGCCGCATCCAAAGGCAGATCAAGTTTCATTTTGGAGCCGCTAGATAGGACCAGCCGGTTGGGGCGCTGGTCCCGGTTCCCAGACGGCCGACGTCGTGGTGAGGAGGAGGGACACGACACTTGCGGCATCTCGTAGCTGGAGTAGGAGCGTGGTACATAACGCGTCCCGGAAGCGGGCTGCAGGTTGGATGCGGCCGATGGGAAAATATCTAAGGAAAGCGAGTCGTTTTTAATATTATCGGAGACAACGTAGGCACACTGACCGTCATCTATCCGCTCGTCATAAAGCCTGCTGTTGCGCACCTGCGCGAGTGCCACGTGGTCGTCATCGTCGTCGTTGTCGAGGGTGGCATGTAACACTCCATGTCCCACTCCCAGCCGCTGGTCTGGTCGCAAACGGTGTTGGGATACCCCTCCGCAAGCCGCAAACTCAGCCAGACTCGCCTGCGAGTCAAAGGAGCTGAAGCGCGGCGAGCGCTTCATTTTTGATGAGGAGTTGCTTCCATTCATATCTGGGGGCTGCATGTGGGAGGCAGAAGCCGATTGAGGCACTTTGGGCCGAGCGCCGGTGGACGTCTGCACCGCTGCCGAAGCATCCACAGAAGTCACTGTGCTTGAAGGAGCGGTCACAGTGCCCGTGTTGCTCAGAAAGTGCTTAAAGGAAAACGAGGACGTTGAAGCAGCTCCTGTACCAGCGCCGCTAGTGGAGGCCCTCATGCTGGTAAAGTCCCCACTGCTTCGGTCGTTAAGACAGAGATCCGCCACGAGATCGTTTACTCCCAGCGCAATGGATGCGGGCTCTTTTGAAGACTCGGTCGCCCCACTCAGGAGTGCTTGCTGAGCGCTCTGTGGCAGCCGCTGCTCCTGCTGCTGCTGTGGGGTGGCCGTGGCCGTTTCGCTTGCATTGCCGTTGTTCCCATTTGCCATTTAATTGAGAACGCTCTGGAGAGTGAGGAGCCGTGTTTGCCTGCCCTGGTATCGTCCTGGTTGGGCGGTGTGTCAATGTCCTAGCTGGCTAATCGACCTGCTGATTCCGTACCTTCGGTGTTTACTTTCTCTCTTCCAACCGAGTTATTTTCGCTTTTCACTTGGGCTTACTTCAGCAGTGTTGGTTAGCGGTGTTACGCGATACGTGTGACCGCACTTTCCCATTTTATTGATCTGGCCACCCTGGAAACTGCCTGCCTAGCTATATAGCTGAAACTTGGCTATACAGCTACAAATCTGGCTCTATCGCTTGAGTCTGGCTTTACCTAGGCAGGCCAGATTTAGCGGGCAAATAGCTAAGTTGGCAACATTGTAAACAAAACGCGACGTTGGGTCAGCTATCCAATTAAACGTAATTTAATGCCATAAACGCAAACGGTCAAGTGAAAACGACGCAACTGTTTAGCAGGTCGCCCATTGAGCTAAAAATGTAAAGGAAATCCAAGGCCCCCGGCACCAGTATCCTATTATTGTATTATTGATACATGAAAAAATCTGCGTAGCAAACAAACCGGTCACGGCTCGTATATGTATATGGCCACAGACACCAGTGCACCCACGTACATACATGAACGGGGAAAAAGCGTCGCTGTGCATTTCGTCTGACAATTGCACGGGGGCACCGTGTGTCTAAAGATATAGTGCTTAATTGCATATTCATTTATTTATAACTCTTCGTTGGCCAGCAGGCGGCTATATGTGATTACTGCGTCCCTTTTCGACCCGAGCCTCCCTATATGAATGTGCGCGAAAGTGGTGGTGGCGAAGCGAACCCAAAGGCTGAAGCTGAAATGTTCCCCGTTCTCGTACTTCGAATCGCCCTCGCACCGTTTTCCTCTGCCAGTTTTTCCCCGCACCACTTTTAACGTGTGCTCCACTTTTGATTGCAACCTCCGCCCACAACGCGGCAGCGACGCCATTGCCACCCCGCTGTCCTGATTTCCTCAACACCAAGGCAAGTGTAACCAGGAGCGCTTTTTCGGGGCGTATGCTCTGCCCCATCGTGACGTCTGCGGAATTGAGGCGGAATAGCTGATCGGAGGACCCTGAATACTTGCAATATGTTCGGGAGCTGTGGAAGGTAAGTCTGATCCTGTTCCAATTGGACATTCCTGATACCCACTGCAACGTGTCTGCTTCGCTCCAAACGTGGAAATCAGCACTGTTTCGGTCATGGTCCCATTTCTGCCCTGTCTTCTCTCGCTGTAATTCTCCTATTTCTCTTTGCCCCTTTCTCTCGCCGACCTCATTGTTGGCCTCTTAGCTCTTTCTCCTGCGTTTCCAAATGCGTCAGGGGTTTTCTCTCACCTTGCCCAGAGGACCAGATAAATTTGTGCTGGCCTAGCAAGAATAAACGGAAATCTTACAATATTCATTAAGCGATCTGTGTACTATGGCATATGAACACCGTTTTGTAGTCAAAATTTATAACTTGTTCGTAGTTTGTTATCAAAAGTAGGATTAAGATAAGATAGGACAGCAAAATCGGATAGTTTTTTTTAATAATTTTATTTAAAATGAATTGTAATCTTGTTCCTGTTGTGGTGAATACTATAATCGTTTGATTTTATTAATTAACAAGAAAGGAAGCTAACTTCGGCACGCCGAAGTTTGTATACCCTTGCAGATTGCAATTGATATTGAATTGATAGAATATTATCATATCTTATACATTTTTTTTCAGCACCAACTGCAGAGTCGATCTAGCATTATCCGTCTGTCCGTCCGCCCATCCGTCCGTTTCTACGCAAACTAGTCCCTCAGTACTCTTTTTTCAGATATGAGCATTTTGTATTTATTTAGAATTTCGGTTTTAAATTTTTGAAAATCGGATGACTACATTATATACATAGCTGGCATAGGAACTATCGGTAAATGTGGAGAAAATGTAAAACTTCAAATGTAAAAAACCATGCAAAGCTGTAAAAATAATAGGAAACATAAATGTATACATCTATTCGTAGTTCATATTATATTAGATATGATGATCATTGCAATCTGGAAAGGTATAGAAACTTCGGTGTGCACTTTATCTTTCTTACTTGTTTAGGGGATAATTTCCGGATATGCTCCATCGTGCACCGGCCTTGCCTCTCCTTTTTTGCTTCTTGTGTACTTTATGGTGCTCCGCTTGCGCTTGTGTCGTTGTTGTTTTTAGCTTTTATGGACAGTGCATTCCCCTCGATTGTTTTTTGCTGGTCATTATATACACATACTGTAAGTGTGATAAATATAGATTTTAATTTTATTTTTGCTGAGGTTTGTCAATGTTTCGATGAATATTTAAAAATTGATCTGGATTGGCCTGTAAATCATCTGTAAATCGTGGCCGGTGGTAATTCGGTTCACGTGCTAAGAATAGCGTGGCAATTCGTTACCCATAAAAGGCATTCTGGTAGTTTATGTTTGTTAGTATCCTTTTTATACCAACAACAGCCGAGTCAATCTAGCCATGTCCGTCTGACAGTTTCTACGCAAAGTCTCTCAGTTGCGAAGCTATCTGCCATATAAACAATCGAAAAATTTATATAAAAAAGAATACAGCCGTTGACAGCTAATTAGAAAGATGACTATGCTCGGTGCATTTGCATCAATAAAAAGTAAAAGAGCTGATTTTTGACACCAGTAAAATGGCGAATATCTTCTAGATTCTAGAATCTAGAAATATCGTTCTTCAATAAATCAAAGGAATTTACAAAATACCTTGCCTCTTAAAAAAAAAAAAAAAAAAAAATATGAAAAAAATTGAATTTTACACCGTGCTAGCTAATTAGAAAAATTTTAAACCTAAAAAAAAATTTTTACTGAAACAAAAAAAAAATGGTTGGAGCGCAAAACTGTTCCCACAAAGGAACTACAAAAATCCTCAGCGTGCCGAAAATTAATTCTAAAAAAATATCTGCCAACGGTTAAAGCTTCACAATACCGAATTGTATTAATAAAATTCATTCCTGAACGGTTGGGACACGATTGACAAGATTACCAGATGAAACTGCAACGCACAGTGAGGGAATCAAACAAATATGGCACATAAGATTTTTATTTGTCGGCTCCCAAGTTGTCAAATGAAAATATCTGATATATATCGTTAAATTTATTTTTATTTAGTGAGATCCAAAGAAAAAAAAAAGTTTTAGGCGTTCCGGGTTATTTAAACCAATAATTCTTTATATGGATATGTCAAACATTGTGGTTGGGCTTTTTGTATCAAATGCGCGTTTTGGATTTATATATTACTCTTTATAATACGAGACCAAACCTTACACAATTGGTTAATTTTAATACATTTTAATATTCTGAAGCTAAATAGTAGTACATTTTGATTTTATTATTGATTCACCATTTTTAAGAATTAATGTTCGGCTTGAGTAGCTACTAAGCAGATCCCTTGTAAATCTCTTTGATTTATTGAAGAACGATATTTCGAGAAGTCATTAAGCATTATACTGGTTTTAAAAATCTGCTGTTTAACTTTTTATGGATGTAAATGCACCGAGCATGGTCATTTTTCTAATTCGCTATTAACGGCTGTATATATATAACTAAGCCATTTTAAACACATTAATTTACTTCGGGATATGATAATTTTCCTATTTTATTTCTTGTTTTATTTTATAAAAATCGGACGACTTTTCATTACTAAATATTTTGCGGTCATTTATTCAAAAATTAGTTGAGAAAGAACCAAATTTGACGGCGCACAGTAGCGCCTTTTCCCATTTAATGTTGCAAAAATCATAACTTTGGAACCAAATAAGATATTCAAATAATTTAAACGGCGACTGGCCGGTAATTGTTGTAAAATTTACATATGGGCAAATCCCCAGAAAGGTCCACCGCGGCCAAAAAACTTAAACTTCTCTAAAATGTTTTTTTTCAATATTGTAACATTGGGAAATGGTCCAATTGATTCAGTTCGAAAGGCTTTACCATATTCTAAAACAAATTTCGATATTTTCGAAAGCATATTCGCGAAAACGCGATTTTTCATTATTTTAATGAAAAACATCATAAAAATAGACCTGCTTTCTTT